>PVJC01029399.1:0-21897 GCA_004026665.1 Murina feae
GGACGGGTGAGTGGGAAAGAGTTGGCGGCCTGCTTGGCAGCTTCCCAGGTCCCTTCCGGGGATCAGGGAGCAGGAAAAGGCTGGCCTGACCACGAGGCGGGGTTTTCCCTGCTTTCTGGTGGCTGGAGGAAGATGGGCAGTAGGCAAGCTTGGGAGGCAGGCAGCACCCAGCCCTGGTCACAGCTCAAAAAAGAGAACATCATGCAGGGGAGGACAAGAGTCTGAGAGATCAACCTAGAGGGGGTGCCTGCTCCAAGCCTCCACGGTGTGCCTGGGGGCAGGCCCCCAGCAGGTAGACACACACAGGAGGACTGCTCTGAGCCTCAGATGCGGCTGGGGGCAGGTCCCCAGTGGCGACACACACACATACACACACACACACACACACAAAAGGCACCTGGCAGACTGGGGCCATCATAGAACATCCACTGAGGGGTCCCAGACTGTGAGAGGCCACAGGCCGGGCTGAGGGACTCCCTCCACCCCGAGTGCACAAATTGTTGTGCACCGGGCCCCTAGTAGCATATAATCTACATTGCTCAACCCTCCCTCAGGAAATAAGCAGAGGGTTTTCTTGTTCTTGAACATTTGCAAATAAAGTGCTCTACAGTTGATTCAAATCTCATTCTCATTCCTAGAAAAGTTCAGTTTTTTATCATTAACATGCAGCCTTTTCCCTGTAAAAGGGGAGGATGCCACAAACCCACTTCCGCTCATGGTGGAGGTTATGGAGATCTGAGAGAAACCCGTTTCTTGAGTTGGTCTAAAATTATGTCAATTAACTTCCATGTTAACCAAGAAGAAGGACCAGTTTAAGTCTCTACTTGTGGTTGGCACAGAGACATACTGCTGAGCTCCTGAACTGAGGAGCACAGGTCAATTTAAAAAAGAAGATATTTTGCAGGCTAGATGGTATGACCCGATAGTCCTGTTTCCCTTCTTGGGTCTATCTCTTTGGTTTCTGTTGGACCCAAAACATAAAACTGTGACCATTATTCTGTTTTCATAAAGATCATTATTCCTTCCCTGTTACTAGGTACCTAGGTGGGGGAGGCAGAATGATGGCTCCCCATGGATGTCCATGTCTATCTACTAGGTGTACCGGTTAATAGTGCGGATTTTTTCAATAGCTGCAGTTACACATATGTTGATATATATGCAATTTGATACGTATGCTATATTGGTGTATTGCTCCTTCAGATTGATGGCGCAAGTGGTAATCTGAAGGAGCAATACAACAAAATAGCATATGTATCAAATCACATATATACCAACATATGTGTAACTCCATCTACTGAAAAAAAATCGCATTATTAACCGGTACACCTAGTAATCCCAGGCATTGTGGATTTGTTATCTTATATAGCAAGGGGGAATTTAGGTTCCAAATGAACTAAGATGGCTATTCAGCTCACCTTAGTAATAGAAAGGTTATTCTGAATTCCCAGGTTGTCCCCATGTAATCACCAGGGTCTTAAAATATGGAAGAAGGAGGAAAAAGAGTTAGAGTAACATGAGAAAAGACTCAACTGGCCATTGTAGGCTTTGAAGATGGAAGGAGCTATGAGCCAAGGACTGTGGGTGACCTCTAGAAGCTAAAAAAGGCAAGAACACAGATTATCCAGAAGGAATGCAGCACTGCCAACACCTTTATGTTAGCCCAGTTAGATCCAGGTTGGACTTCTGACCTTTGAAACTGTAAGAGAATACATTTGTGTTGTTTTAAGCCACAAAATTTTTGGTGATTTGTTAGAGCAGCAATAGGAATCTAATACATTACAGTATCCACGGGACTCAGAGCCCATGGTGAAAGGAGCAGAAATCAGATAGAATACATGATATAGGGTGAAAACAGGTGCAAAATCACACAGAAAAAACTTGGAATCTGGCCAAGGGAAGCCCAAGAAAAAACTTTGTCTCTGCCCAGACCTCATAAGCTTCCAAGAAGCACACGGCAGTATAGGGTGACTGTTAAATTCAAAATTACATTGTGACATCTTCATGCTAATACAACAGGAGAAATACTGTTCTAGTGCACCCCGGTCCTTGTGTGCTAAGTGGATTTGCTGGTGGTGTCACTTTTATGGTCAACTCCCTGGGGCCAGGGTCCCTCGGATGTGGTCCAGGGTAGCACCAGCATTTCTCCCTACTTACCCTCTGCAGAACAACAGGTGGACTGTCCTGCACTGGTCGGGGCCATACTCATTAAGGCTCCTCTGACACTCAAACTGTGTGTCTGCTTTTCCCAGAACATGCAAGCTTTACTGCCCTGCTCCCTGTGCTGCACAAATTAAGCAAACTTGGAGGAATGCCCACTGCAAGCACATCTGCCATGCAGATCTCAATTCAGAGCAAAACTCATCTCCACAACAATAGAGCAAGAAGGGTTTGTCTCTGATTCCTTCATTCTCTCCACCATTCAAGACATCTGCAGCTCCCTAAGTATAAGCTGCATCCAGGGTTTCCCTCAATTCTCTTCCTCCAGAGAAGAATCTCCCTACAGACTCTAGATGACAACAAAGCCACAGTGCCTTCTAGTGGCCAGTGGGCAGAAATAGCACAAACATGCTCTCTTGAGAGGACGTGAGGGGAGGGGTCCTTTGTTTCATGGAGTAAAAGGAATATGAGGTATTATGATATGTTGGTGTTAGAGGATTAATAAATAAAATTGTACTACTATAGCCTAAGATGGAACCACGTGAAATTTGGACATGAGAGTCAGACATGTGGAGATGATAATGTCAGTTTTAATATTGGTAATTAACAGGGCTTACCTATGAATCTGAGTGGTCTGGCTAACACTATACTGAATCTGAATTTAACTCGTTTTTCTCACCTCCAAACTACAGGTGGACCCTATAAGAAAAGAAAGTTGCCCAATAATCTTAGTACATGTTGAGAAAACACCAAAGAATAGTTCTCTTCAGTAGGTAGCCGGGGAGAAATAAGATGAAGAGATTAAATAAAGAAATGTATTTGCCTTTCCATAGAGAAGATTCAACAAGAAATAAGAAAATTGTAACAGGAGGATTACTTTAGAGAAGTCTCCCAAAATGGGAAATGTGGAATAAAGTGTTTCCCACAAGATTGAGTTTTAGAGGGAAATACAGTTAGCCATACATCAATTACTTTCCCCAATTCCAACCACTTACCTTCGGGCACACTCATTTAAAAAGCACAAATGTGTCGCAACAGCATTAAATGAATTCCAAGTCTGTTCTTTACTTTCTGACTAAGTCTAAATGTTCACTCCCTATTTCATTTTCCATCTTGTCATATGGTCCAATGGAATGTCAGAGGTTATGAGTAAAAGTAAAAACAAGTCATAAAAAACTCCAATAATAAAATGACAAAAACAAACAACTGCCTCGATTTGGTTATGAACACATATCCTTTACATTTTTTCTTTTATTTTGGTTGAAATTAAATTTGAAATATAAATCTCTATGCCATTTAAGTTAAATATTAAAGAAATGACAGACTAAGAATCTGACATTTTCTTAAAATTCCAAATAAAATTCTTTGAGCTTAATCCTGGTAATTACAGTTGAGAACATTCAAACTACCCTTCTTTATTATCTAAATAATTGGATAAAATAACATCAAAACCTTTAATTAACTAATGTCCTAAAAATATAGTGAGGGCTGGTATCTTGGAGAAAATATATAGGGAAAAGGCACAGCCATCCTTTTGCCCGTAGAGGCATTGGCCTACCTCAACTCAGTGCTCATGGAGCTGACTCACAGGACAGTCAAAGGTCAAAGACCAGAATGTACCAGAAGAGGAACATTGACAAACTGAACGTACACATGGTCTAGAGGGAAATGTGTTCTCTGGCTGACCCAGGGCACCTCAGGCTTCAAGTGCTAATTCAGGCAGCCCCAGCTTACTTATACGCCCTGAAATGGGCAAAAGCAAGATAAAATTCTCTTTGGAGAAAGATCCACTTATCGTAGACAAAAACATTACATACAAAAATCCAGTGTCTGGCACAAAGTCAAAGATAATCAGGTTAATAATTAAAAAAAAAATACAAACACCATGAAAGCACAAACATCATGACCCAGAAGCAGCAGAAAAAGAAAATCAATGAAAATAGTTCCACAGAGATCTCAATGTGAAAATTATCAGACTCTAAAACAACTGTTCCTTGTGTTTAAAGAGATCAAAGGTAATTTAGGAAGACATTATTAGGGGATTAATAATTATACCACGTGACATACTGGAGTGGGAAAGTAACCACATACGACTTCTGGCAAGGAGACAGTGGATAGTTGTGCTCCACAATGACTGGAAGTTTGTCAGACAAGTAAATTGGATGGAGACATGGGCAGAGGGGATGAGTAGATATGCAATGAGTAAATGGACATCTACATATTATAACTTGCAGTCTTAGTTGGATAGGGAGGAAGTGAAGCCAGTAGGGGCTGAGTAGCAGTGATAATACCTTCAGGAAAATCTCATTATGTTGCTTTCCAAATGGTTCCAACCAGATTCACAGAATGACTTCTAGTCTTAGAGAATCCAGGCAGAAGATAGAGCACAGGGCATAGACCTCAAAACAATGAATGTACTGTCAGATGTGATAATGGGATCAAGGACAACTGATTGTTTCAGAAGTTTTTACTAAGAAATATTTTAATGCATTAAGGAACTGTTTAAATATACTAAGGCAGACAGCTGGAAATGTCCTCAACAGCCCTGAACTAGTTGGCTCTAGCCTGGATATACTGTTGAGCTGTCCTGGTTCCATTGAAGAATTAGATTTTCTGGAGAATTAGTTTCAAGCTAACATTTGGGACTGGTTGCCAGGATATCCACTTGTGTATATTCCTTTGAAGTAGGAAAAGGGCCGAATAAAATAATCGAAACCATCAGCATCATCAACAACATCATTATTACCAACAATTTCCACAAAAAAAGAAAAAAAAATGTTTTCCATACACATCCTATGCATTGAGACCTTGATGCAGAACATTTGCTAAGGAAGGCAGAGAGGAGGCTAGAGAGTGAAGGGTATCAATTAAAATCATTCAGATGGTAAAGACAACCACAGGGGGAGAGCCTGTTACTCTCCTAGAATCACCACCTGGGTTATTATTAAAGTTTATTGTGCATAGTCAGTGATTGCCTATTTTTATAAGACAACAACCCATCACTAGCCCATGAGGGCTGAGTCCATGATCCACGTCACTTTCCGTTTTGCAGCCTTAAATTGTCACCAGAAAGTGCTTCAAATTCCCAAGTCATCATTACTTTCAAAGCTTTTGAGCTCTGATGTTTCAGGGAATAATTCATGGCCTCCTTTCATATAAATCATAGCTTGTTTCTGCAGACCCACTTCTTCCCCATGCGTGATGAACACGGTAAAGCCTCTGTTTGAAGCTTCTGTGAGTGGGACTGAGAGAGGAGAACCCTGATGCTTTGTGCACAGGAAGGAAGTGTCTCTGTGATGCTGTGGTTAAGCTGCTGGCACAGAAATACACAGCCGAGTCACCCAGCTCTGCACGCTGGATCTTGAGAGTGGAGTTTCCTCTTTCAGACCTCTCTGCAGAAAATCGATTCTTAGGCAACTGTGAATCATCCACTGCATCTTCATTCTCAAAACGAACCAGCAGCTCCAGGCCCTGTCCTGGGGTCTGCTGGTACCAGTAAAGGGTTTGGTGGCCAGAAATGGGATTGCACCACAAACTCACGGCCTGACTTGTTTCTATGACCCTATGTCTGGGAGACTGGGTGATTCCACTTGCTGTGAGTTCTGTGAGGGGGAAAGACAAAGGAAATATAAATGATTGGCATAATCACTGGAAAGATAAAGTGCAGGGATCTTAGTGTTCTTAGACTCACCTGCCCCCAGGAGACAAAGGGTCACCCAGTAGAGGAGCCTGGTGCCCATGGCAGGGTCAGGACAGGAATGAGTGGTTCACTAGGTCAGGGTCCTTGTGAGCATGAGCAGAGGAGAAGGGGTGTCCTCACGAGGCAGTCCCTACAGTGACATCACTGTCTCTGCAAATGCACAGTCTTAAAAACGAATTGTTATGAACTAACACATTCCTACGTGTTCGTTCAACACATTCACAGACTGTGTGTAACTTCATCCAAGTGTCCCTCATTCCTTGCTCCAGTGCTCAAGCGATTCATTAGATTTTCCACTTCATCTGTACATCTCCTATCACCATCCTCTAACTCTCTACTGCATGTTTCATTGTGTGAGCGGTGAGGTGGAAAGGATTAGAGGATAGAGAAGGCCCTGGAAGTTGGTATGGAAAAAGAAAACAAGGAAATGTGTGTTTCAAGAGGTCAAATAGTACAACCATGTGCTCAGAGGTATTATGCTGAGTCTCAGAAACCTAGGGCTTCCATGCCAAGGTTACCAAGTAAAGACCTGTAGGTGTAGAATTATCAGAACCATCTGTCTCCCTCAGAACTGCTCTGTCATCGAGACAGAAAGGCTGCTGGTCTGAGTCCAGCTTATGTTAGCACCCGATAATAATTCCATGTTGGAAACATTCTTCACATGGAGGTGTCACTACTTGTTCCACCTTTGTGGCCCGGGGTTAAATGTTCTAAGTGACAATGGCATCAGGGTGAGTAAAGACTGAGTAGCTGGAGATGAGTCCTATCAAGATACACACAAAATGCTTGAAATCGAGAAATGCCATTTCCAGAGAAGAAATCCTCCACGTGTTCCCAGGCCCCACCTGCTTCCTGGGCAGCACATGCGAAGACACCCATGGACGGTTCTGTGTCAGGGCAGGCATGGGGCAACGTGCTGCTCATTGCGGGAAAGGCTGGAGATCTGGGAAATCTGACTCTTGTTAAGGATATTTGCAGTGTTACCGCAGCAACTGCGACAAGCCCAGACGAGGGCTAGAATGATTTTCTCTCCTCTCCTACATTCACATTGCACCATCCCTTACAGCTTCTGGGGCACACAACTGGAATGCGTTAGGTTTGGAATCCAGGTGCACATGTAAGTTTCTCTGATGGCGTTCAAAGGCAGTTTCCATTTTCAGGGGTCTCAGAGCATGGGGGCCGGCTCCTGACTCTCCTCTGCGAGTCCTTGTGGTGAATGTCCAAACATGGGCATGTGCTTAGGGAACCCCCCATACAGTGCCTGCCACAGGCAATTTTTAAGGGCAAGGCTTGGAATCAGTTTACATAACTTTTACCCACATCACATTGTTCCTGACCTTCCAACTGCAAACGAGGCTGGGAATTATAGAGGAGCCTGGGGATTTGGTGACCATGAAGGGTCTGTCACACCATTCTTCCTCACTGGCTTCCATCCTCATGCCTCCTTCCAGAATGTAACTCACCCTTTCATATTCTGTTGTGTGTTTGATATACAAGAGTATAATTTAATGCAACTGAAGTTATACATGTTTTCGTAAATATTTGTATATTGCATTATTTTTATAAATCTTTACATATGTTATAAATATTTTTGTTCTTTTGTGTCTTTGCTAAAAAGATCCTCTCTTAAGTGAATGTCTAAGTATATTTTTGTCATTTCTCCTAGTAAAATCTAAGTTTTACTTTTCACAGTTAAGAGTAGTGTGCCTAAAATATATTTTTACGCAAGGAATGGAGTGGAGATCCAGAAATAAGAGAATGGGACATAGGTTTCATGCAGAAGACATAGCCTGTAAAAAAGATTTCTAAGGTGGTGGATCTGAGGAAGTAACTGAACTTAGATGAATGAGTCTGGGTAAGAGAGAGACTTGTATAAGATGACCACGGAGGTCAAGGGCAAGGTGAAGGGCAAACATTACAGGACCTTGTAAGGCTATTGCCCCATAAAAAAAAGCAGCCAGGGGAAGATTCTTCTGAATGAAGGTTAAAGACTGTTAGTTGAAGGGTAATAGAGGGTGGGGGCAAGGGTAGAAGAAGAAGCCACTAAAACCCGTAGAAAAGAGAGAATGCGGGGGTTTTGAAATTATCAATGGAATTTTCATATATCTCAACTTATCAATGGAATTTTCATATATCTCAACCTAAGAATCATATTTTTGTTTGTTTGTTTGCTTGTTTTGTATTTTTTTTTTTTTTTACTGCAAGCAGGAAGAGAGAAAGTGGCAGAAGAGAAAACCAGTGAGCTAAGAAGGTTGGGGTGGCCTCCGGTCAGGCCGAGGCTGGCCTAGGGATGGGCTTCAGCCCTGAGGGCCATGATACCTCCTGCTGTAAGAGTCCTGTGCTGGCAGGAGCTTCCTGGGGTGTAGCCAAGCCTCAGAGTGCAACCTCAGGTTTTCTAACCATCCTTTTTGTGCAGAGAGGAGGCAGCCATGCAGCGCTGTGTATTCACTGCTGGCACAAAAGTAGACAGATGTCTGGGAGGTAGTAGCAGACTCCAGTGTGAGGGGGAAGTTCTCTGTTTTTCGTCTAGTGACACTGTACCCATCAGGGACATCTCTTTCACCGATGCTGTCGACACCATATGAGTACTGGATCAGACTCAGCCCATGGCCCAGGTCTCGTCGATACCAGTACATATAATCATGGTTATCATTCTGTTGACACCCTAGGGTCACTTTCTTTTCTGTCTGTGTGACCTTGTATCTTGGACTCTGGGTGATTCGGGCATCCAGGTGTCCTGTAAGAGAAAGTGACAGAGCCTGATACTGTCATCCTCAGGTGAAGGCTTGGGCTGAGGTCTCGGGAATCCGGGGCAGGAAGCCCACCATATTCACCTGCCCACAGGAGACAAAGAAACACCCAGAAGAAGAGCCTGGTGACCATTTCAGGTTCAGGGCAGAATCTCATGTCTTCCTGTTCTGTTTTGAGGGATATAGACTCAGTGATGTCACTGTCCTTGACAAATGCTTGAGCTGTGGAGCTAACCTGCCACACCCCTTCCCCACAGGAACAAATCAAATATATATATGTAGCTGAATAGTTCAAGTGGACAAATTTCGTAAGTCTGTTTTTTAAAGAAATCTTATTAGTATATATGTTTACCCCCCTGCTTTTGAGTAAGGAAATTTGTCCCTCTATGCATAGTGACATAATTCCTTATTCGTAGATTGTTACAATTACTCACAACGTCTCTGGTACTTTGGTGACTTCACTTCAAAATGTACCTACAGATACTTTCTACTAGTTTTTCTCTGCATACGTTCTGGATAATTTAGATGTTACCCTTCAGCGAACCTCTCAGTTACAGGAACAACCCAAAGTCCACAAAGTTTTCAAAGCCTCAATATCAGAGTCATTGGAACCTGAAGAATTGTTTTGTTTTCTCACAATTTGCTGACTGATCGGAGCCCTGCCATCCGTGCTCTGGTTCCTGTGTGCTTGTGGATGAGAGTTCTCTCTTGGTTTCAGCTGAGGCCACAGAAGGCTAGACCACCTACGTTCCCATGACTCCTTTTTGTAAAGAGAGGAGATTCATTAGCAATGTGGATGAAATATTCAGCCAGAGCTACATGTGCCTGACGTCCCCAGGATCACAGTGAAATATTCTGTCTCCATTGGGAGGTCTTGCACCCACACAGAATGGCAGAATATTGATTGAATCATAAGTGAGCTACAAACTTGTAACTAGTCAATACCAGTTGGAGCTGCTGTTTCTTATACAGATTATATCTCAGTGTGAGGCGACCCCATTCCTATAACTGCATATCTTGATGTCATCTCGGTGGGTAACTTTAATCACACAACAGTGAGAAGGGACAGGAAATCAGAAGTCAGAGGTGAGGAGGAAGCTGATGCATCTTCGCATGGAAGGGCTGGCAGCTTGGGGCCCGGCCAACCCAGGAAGGGCCTTTACATCTTATCCATGATGTACTTGGTCCGAGGGGACCAAGAGCCATACAGCAAAGGAGCACACTTCCCGAGACAAGATCAGTGCAAAAATAGGAGTTTTTCAGCTAGGACACATATTGTTTGGTTTAGAGAACATGGAATCCCAGAGATTTGAGAACTGTTCTCAGAATAAGACATCATCTACCCATAATATTAGTATTCTCAATAATACCTTAATTTCTTTAAGGACACAAGCATTCACCAAAACTAGTTTCTGTTTTTCTGTTTTTTTGTTTTATTTTTCACTGGTGTCTCCAAAGCACCTGAAGTAGTGCCTACAATATGGTAAGTCATGAAGGTGGATTGGCTCTGCAGGCAATGAAAAATAATGTCAGGCCTTCTCATTTGCACAGGACCTTACCAAGACTTCTGAAATATGTTTCTATTCTACTCTTCAAAGACCACCCTAAAATGTGATAAGCTTTCATCCCCACAAAGCACACACTACTCCGTACCTGTATTCACTTAGTGTTTGTTGAATGAATGATGAAAAGAATGATTATCAAAGTCCAGGCAGACTGCACTTCTGTAAAGTTAACCCAGTCTAGTCAGTTACAAGGAGGTTCAGACTTGAAGGGAGCAGAGACCCATGTGACTCTGCTGGGAATTCAAAATAAACCAAAGTGAACCGGGAAAAGATTCACTCATATATGTTATTATAAGACTTTTTGTTTTTATAGGAGTTTTTGAATGAACAGTTGTCAGAATGAAAGAAATAAAAGTGACCTTCCTTCTATCACTGTCACCATTTAGGCTGCCCCTGGAGGCACAGTCTGAAAAGAGGATTTAGGTGCAAGTAGTTTAGTTGGGAAATGACCTCAGGAAGCAGATAAAGAGAGTAGGGAGGGAGAAACTAGGAAAGATAAAATCAGAATAAGGTGCAATATTGTGGTTGTGCTGGAACATCAGGAGATGGATTTTGTTGGAACCTGCAGAGAAGCACACAGACCACCTCCTGAGCTGTCCTCCTGAAACAGAGGCTGAGCTTGCATCCCTGGCTCCTTTCCCTCCAGGAGCATTAGCACTTCTGCAGCTTTGGCTGCCCTGCTGTGCAGGCTATTTGTGTTCCCATGATAGAGAGGAGGCCTTAGCAGAAAGCAGAGGGATGCCCAGCTAGAAGGTGAAGGGGTGTTGTCAGAACCAGGTAAATGCACACAAACTTGCATGTAATTGTTCACTGCAGCTGAGGCTGATGCCAGAGGTGGGCCGGGAATGGATGGATGGCATTAGAGGCTCCACTATGATGGTCTCTCTTCACACAAAACTGTCTCTTCCATCAGCTCTTCTGTGTGATCACCAGTTGCTCTGAAGCCACAACTTTCTGGAAGCACCACACAGACTTAACATCAAAAGAAAGTGCTGTTCTGGGTCCCCATTACATTTTCCCATCTCTATGAAGTTAATTCCATCCAATAAATTATCAGACGACAGTATTTGCATTTTAGAGGAGTTTCTGTCTGAATCATAAATGAGTCCAGCAAAAGTAACCCCTGCCTGCCTTTGATCCCGGAAGTGCACATACTAAGTAATTGTGCTAGACTAGAGATCGGTCAAAGAGTTTATAGAGAACAATGGTGACATGAGCAGATATTTTTTATTAAAAAACTTTGCTCGTGTAAAATCTCTGCAAGACACACATTATTGCCCCCAGGTTACAAATGCAAATACTCAAATAGTTTCTGAGTCACCATCCCACAGCAGGTCAGATATGAACAGACAGGTCTGGGAAGCTGGATCACTTTCCTCTTTAGCAGGTCCCCTCCCAGGTGAAAGCTTTTATGCAAATAATTTGTGTTAGAACCTGCATTTCTGAAATGGACCTTTGGGCCAATGTTCCCGTTTGAAGATGCCTCTCTACCACATGCAGAAGGGCAGGGTGATGTAAAGCACGGGTGGAAGTCAGTATGACCTATGTCTGTGTCCCATTCCGGTATTTGTTAGCTGCATCTTCTTTACCTAAGCATCCAAACTCTCTAACAATCAGTGTTTTCACTTGCAATGTGAGTGATTTGTGCTACCTCACGGAAAATGTGCAACAAATAAGGTGATTGAGTTAAATGCACAAAATGTGTAGAATTGAAGTAGTTTCTGCATTCACCAATCAACTTGTATCCAGTCCGTAAATGTCTACACCATTCGCTTAATAGCTGTGATGCTCAGCTGTTTTCTGCAGTCCCTGGCCAGGGCAGAAGTAGCGATTTCAGACGTTCTGGTGGAAAGTGGGGACCTGAGGGCAAGCTGAGACGCTCTCTCCTCCATACCCTCCAGTGGTTTAGAAACACCAATTCCCTGTAGTATCTCCCAGAATCCTGCCTGAAATACCTGGAAGACTTCTGTTTCCTTGGTGAATCTTCTGCTAGACGAGAAATCGCCCTAGTCACTTAGCTCTTCCATTAGGGCAGTGGTTCCCAACCCTCTGGCCCTTTAAATACTGTTCCTCATGTTGTGACCCAACCATAAAATTATTTTCGTTGCTACTTCATAACTGTAATGTTGTTACTGTTATGAATCATAATGTAAATATCTGATATGCAGGATGGCCTTAGCCAACCCCTGTGAAAGGGTTGTTCGATCCCCAAAGGGGTCTCAACCCACAGGTTGAGAAGCGCTGCATTAGGGGGACATCATGGCCTCCCTCTATGTGAACTAGGACAGGACAGATACACACTCTCTGAACCCACTTTATCACAGGTGGAGTTCCTGCCATGTGCTAGGAATTGCCAGGTGCTGGCAGAGCTGGGAAGACACTCAGGAAAGCCCTGGCTGAGCTCAGCAGGGCAGGGAGAGTCTTAGGAAAGAGCTAGAAGCCCTGGAACTCACTTAGGCCCCCTCCCTCTCCTGTGACATCCTCAGCTGGGGCAGGAGGTTTCAGTACAGAAAGCCATTGACCCTGCAGGGCTGTGTCTAAGCTGCTGGCACAGAGATACACGGCTGAGTCTCCCAGCTGCAAGGCGCTCAGGGCCAGCTCAGAGCTGTAGTTACTGAACTGTTCTCCTGGACGGTTCTCTTCCTGAGAACCGATCTGGGATGTTTCCTTTCTGTCTCTCCTCCTTTTCATAAAAACTAATGAGGAACTCGGGGCTCTGGCTCAGAGCCTGCTGATACCAGTACACAGTATTGTGTCCAGAAATGGGACGGCACTTCAGTACGGCCTTCCCCCCTTGGCCTTTGATTACATGTCTTGGGGATTGGATGACTCCAGCAGCCATGGAACCTGTGGAGGAAGGAGACAGAAGCTGGAGATCAGCACAAGGAGATGGACACTCGGTAACAGTTAAGAACTTTAGATTCAAGTGATGTCCCACCTGAACTCAGGACTCACCTGCCCCCAGGAGACATAGGGCCACGCAGCAGAGGAGCCAGGGGCCACTGGAAGAGTCAGAAAGGGCAAGACTAGCCATCTCCCAGCTCTGGGCTCTGGTGTTTGGGGTGAGAGAGAGGCTTTTGCACCTCCCTTTGCTCTGTTTGGAGGGCTTGCCTGTGATGTCATTGTTTTGTTGTCACTGTCCTTGAAGGCTCCATAGGCAACCTGTACTTCCTGGACATACTCAGCTGGTGCAGTTATTCCCCCATTCTGTCCATCTTCCTATGAACAGGTGCTGCTGGCTGTGCTGAGCTGGACCAGGCAGGGTTTGTGGCAGATGACCATCCCCAGAGGTTCTTTGCTTCCTTGGAGCCGGTGCCCTTTCCTCTATACCTGGCTTGAATTATCTAGGCTGCCCACTAAACGAAGCTCCATCACCCTCTCCACCAAACATAGGCTCCAGGAGAGGCCTTAACTCCACGCAGGGCCTGATTCATGGCTCTCTGATGTGACCAACACACCTGCATAGCAGTAAATGGGAGAAGATATGATCAGCAAACCTCTGATTCATCAGATAGTCTTCCTGATGTGAGGACCAAGCCAAGACTCTGTCTCCCACAAGATGTCATCAGTGGCTCACTCCGTGGATCCACAGCGCCCCCAGGCGGCCACTTGTGTAGTAGCAGTGTTGACACTGCCCAGGCTGGCTGGATTCTGTCTGAATTAGGAGTCAGGACCAGCCAGGACAACTGTTTCAGCTCAGCCTTAGCAGGTGGTAGTAAGGGGGAGACATGGTGCATTTTTCTAAAAGAAGAATAAAAATTATAAATCTCATCATTTGAGTGTTCTGGGAAAGAGGACACCTTGCAGTTGCTGCCTTGGTAAGGGTCGGAGGGACCTTGGGTAAAGGTAATTCCTAAGGTAATTAACAAAAGATAATTCCTGGTGAGTGCTGACCCTGGGGTTCTATCAGCCAAAACATAAAAAAATAAAAAAGCTAAGCAACTGGAAATAAACCTTCTGTGAAGGGGGAATTGCCTACTTAGAGATCCTGGAGGTTTTTGTGGATTACTCTGTTCAACTCTTTTGTTCTTTTTTGAAATTGAATTACTTATCTTTTGTTTATTGATTTTTAGGAATTATTTATATTTTGGATACATGCCCTTTCTTAATATCTTTTGATGAACAGGAGTTTAACATTTTGACAAAAAATGTGCTTTTTAAATATTAGGATATTTTTTGTCTTCACATCTTTGCTACTTCAAGGTCAAGAAGAGAATTTGCTCTGCTTTCTTTTAGAAGATTTATAGATCATTTTGATATTGAGCCATCTCATACTCAAGTTTACAAGAGTCAGCAAAAATGGTAAATGTTTCCAGTTTCTGTCCAGCTACTCAGCTCTGCCACAGCTGTGCCAAAGTATCCACAGACCCTGGGTATGGAGGGAGGGAGGCTGTGCTCCAATAAACTTCCTATATTAAAACCAAAATCTGAATTTCAAATATTTTTCGTATGTCACAAATATTTTTATTTTTAACCACTTAAAAATCTGAACATCATTGGTTAGCTTCTGGGCCCTCTAATAATAGGCAGAGGCCAGATTTTTCCCACTTGTGGTTTATAAAGTGAGATAAGGATTGAGTTTCATTATTTTCCATATGCATACAGTTTTTCCAATACCATTTTTGAAATGACTATTTCTCCCCATTTTGAGCTACTTTTAGTGTTTGATCTAGGAATTACAATGTGCATCTCTAATTTACCATAGTCTCCCTGCAAAAATGTCTACTAACCATAGATTTTTCATAAGTGCCCTTGATCAGAATAACTTTGAATTACTTCTAATTTACTAAGCGTTTTAATTGGGAACAGAGGTTGGATTGTATCAAATGTATTTTGAGCAGCTATAGTAATGATCATATGACCTTTCTTTATTTTTATTTGAGATGTTAAACTACATTTTGTACTTTTAAATGTTAAACTGACTGCACATTACTGACACTTGGTCACAACGTATTAACCTCTGTAGCTGTTGTTGCATTTGATACTGGGATGGGTAGGGAATTAGTCACTGTTTTTCAGATTTCCCACTAAGTACTCTTTTAGTGGCATTCTACCAATTTTGATATGCTGTATGCTAGCATTTGGCTGGTGACTGGGATATGAAAGAATTCACAGCTTATAAAAGAGATAAAGTGAGGAAACTTAATTTACTTTCCAAGGGATGAAAGGGCTGGTGTATTGCTAGTCAAGGCAGGGTAGGGACAAGGAGTGGTTTGCAGTTTTAAAGGGCAAGCAGTTGATATTGCTGAGCAACAAGGAAGGGAGGGGGATTGTGTTGAAGTTGACCAGATGCTGGGCATTGTCTTGAAAAGTTACAGTTTATATGCTTTCCTGGAGACAGTCTGGCAGATGTTCTAAGGAGGTGTCTTATCAGTATTTTTCCCAAGTCTGTAAAACAAGCTTAGAAGAAAAGTTATGAAGAGTTCAAAACAGGGCTTGTCTGAAGGGGAGGAGGGAGACTTAAAAGAGGAATTTTTGTTAACCAGCCTGAAACTATTAAAACAGCAGGTAGAAGGCCAAGAGATATAAAAACATGCTCAAAGTCACTAATCATTCAAGAGATGCAAATAAAAAAGACAATGAGGTACCATCTCACGCCTGTCAGAATGGCTATCATCAACAAATGACAAGTGCTGGCAAGGATGAGGAGAAAAAGGAACACTCATGCACGGCTGGTGGGAATGCAGACTGGTGCAGCCACTGTGGAGAACAGAATGGAGTGTCCTCAAAAAATTAAAAATGTAACTCCCATTTGACCCAGTAATCCCACTTCTAGGAATATATTCCAAGAAATCAGAAACACCAATTAGAAAGGATATATGCACCCCTATGTTCATAGCAGCACAATTTACCATAGCTAAGATCTGAAATCAGCCTAAGTGCCCATCAGCAGATGAGTGGATTAAAAAATAGTGGTAGATCTATATAATGGAATACTATGCTGCTGTTAAAAAGAAGGAACTCTTACCATTTGCAATAGCATGAATGGAACTGGAGAGCATTATACTAAGTGAAATAAGCCATTCATAGAAAGATGAATGTTACATGATTTCACTCATTTGTGGAATATAATATGCAACATAAACTGATGAAAAAAATAGAACCACAGATATAGAAGCATCGAACAGACTGTCAAACCTTAGAGGGAAGGCGGGGTGGGGGGGAGTGAGGGGTGACAGAGGGTGTAAGGATCAACCAAAGGACTTGTATGTGTGCATCTAAGCATAACCAATGGACACAGACATTAGGGAGTTAAGAGCATGGGCTGGGGGGTGGGAGCGGCTACGGAGAGGTCAATAGGGGAAAAGGAGACATAATACTTTAAACAATAAAGAATTTGAATTAAAAAATAATAAAAAGAGAAGGCTTCAGATGAAAAAATAATAAAAATAAAAAGTAAAACAGCAGGAAGGAGGGATGGGGGAAAGATTATAGCCTTGAGTATAGTCTGATCTGGTCCTGCTGTTTGAATAGAGGAGCTGTTTAAATCAGAACAGCCAACAGTCTCAGGGTTTAATTCCAAGTGCTTCTCATAAATTGTGGAAAGGCCACAACAAAGAAAAGGAGAGGCCTGTTTTCTGTCCTTACATTACATTTTCATTTTCATTTGGTTAAAATCGCTTTAGAATTTCCCTTTTGCTTTGTTCTTTGCTCCATCGGTTATTTAGAAGATTATTATTTGCTTTCTGAATATTTGAGACTTTTCCAAGGCCTTTTCTGCCGTTGATTTCTAATTTAGCTCCTTGGTGGTCGGAGAACATGCTTTGTAAGACTTGGATTCTTTTAAATGTATTGATACTTATTGTATCATGATTCATGTACACTCGATAAGAATGTGTATTCTGCTACTGTTGGGTGAACTGTTTTATGAATGTCAGTTAGGCCTGTTGCAGAAAGACCCAGAAAAACTAAGCGAAGCTTTGAAGAAGTGGAAAAAACACTATTTTAATTACGCTGGCGGACCCTGGGAAAGTTTTCCAAATCAGAGTGAGGTAACACAGAGGGACTTTGCTTTTTAAAACCTTTTGAGTTCATTGTATTGCAAATATGTCCCCTTCCTCTTCGAGGTCCTGGAGGAAGCCCTCCCCCCAGGTGTCCCAAGGTTTAGGCGTTGGCTAATAATTCACCCTTCCCCCAGGACAGCACTTATGGCTTCTGTTCTGCAAATTTTGGGAAAGGAGGCAATGACTCAGCTGCAGGAACAAAACCTGGGGGTTGGGGGAGACTGGGGGAAGGGCAGGGGAAAGGGGAGATATATGTACTAATCTTTGTGGAACTTCATGTAATAAAAAAAAAAATTTAAAAAAAAAGAATGCACACTGAGCCTGCTAGCATGAATTCCAACCGCCATCCCCCCAAAACATGAGGGCTACATTTGAATTAACCCTTTTTAGCCTTCTCAGGCCAAGGTGATCAATAAGTTATTCCATCCATTACTGACAGGTGTTGAAATGTCTGATATAATTATGAATCTGTCTATTTCTCGTTGCTGTTTCATTCAATGTTTTGAAGCTTTGTTTTTACATGAGTAAATATTTATGATTGCTATGTCTTTTTATCAGATTGTTTTTGTTATCATTAGAATATGACCTTTGTTATCCAGACGATATCCTTTGCTCTGAAATTTACTTTGTCTGATATTAATATTGCTCTTCTAGCTTTTTTGTTATTAGTGTTAGCATGGTATATCTTGTTCAGAGAACTTTCTGAGTCTTCATGTTTATAGTGCATTTCTAGGTGGTAGCATACAGGTTTTTTGTTTTTGTTTTTGCAGAATATCACAGTCTATGGTTTTAATTGCAGTATTGAGACTACTTAGATTTGATATGACTATTGATCTAGTTTGCCAATAACTATCATCTTGCTATTTGCCCTATTCCATCTCTTCTTTGTCCCTTTTCCTTTGTTTTATGTCTTTTTGTGTATTAATTGGGCGTATCAATAACTCCATTTCCTCTTTTTTTTGTTGGCTCATTAGCTTTATGTTTGTTATTTTAGTGGTGGGTCTAGGGTTTGCAGTTCACATCTCTGATTTAACACAGTCTACCTTCAAGTTACATTACAGCACCAGACATAGATTAGGAAAACCTCACATAAATATTTACCTATTTATCTACTCTCTGTCTTGCTATTGTCTATACATACAGTAGTCTTATATGCAGTTTCCCTTTCCCCAGTTTCAGTTACCAGCAGTCAAGCACTGTTCAGAATTATTAATGGTCAATTCCAGAAATGAACAATTCCCAAGTTTTTACTTAAGCACCACGCTGAGTAGCCTGATGGAATCTTGTGCTGTCTCATGCTGTCCCACACAGGATATGATCCATCCCTCTGTTCATCATATCCATGCTGTGTACACAACATGGTATTGCCACTTCGTAGCTGTCTTTGTTATCAGACTGGCTGTACCAGCATAACATTGCTTGTGTTCTAGACACCCTTATTTTGCTTAATAGTGGCCCTAAAGCACATGAGTATTGATGCTGGCCATTTAGATTTGCCAAAGAGATGCCATAAAGTCCTCCCTTTAAGTAAAAAGGTGTGCTTGTATAGGAAAAAACAGTCTAGTCTATGTAGAGTTTGGATGTTATTTGCGGTTTCAGGCATTCACTTGAAAAGTATCCCCCCAAAATAAGAGGGATTTACTGTAACGGTAAAATTATTCAGGTCTTCTTTGAATCACTTTTCTTTAACACCTTCTCAAATAGGATTTTTATTACATCAAGCTAAAGTTAAATTTGTATTAAAAATGGAGTGGAGAAGACTGCAGGATTGCGGAGAAAATACACTAAAGCAATATATAGGCGTACATTAATGTGCATTATTGTGGGTGACAGGTGCTCCTGGATAATTGACTTCAATGTCAGTTTTTACTGAGGGTTCTAATTTATGTGTTTTAAGGCTGATGGCTGCATGTGGCCTTGATAGTTCTCTGCATGGGCTGCCCACACAAGAACTTAGTGGGGTCTGAGTAAGAGACACTCAGCACTGGAAGTTTACTGTAAATCTGTTGAAATTTTATATTTTACAGGAGAAGACTTAACCATACTTGATTGAGCCTAAGCACGGATGCTCAATCTCAATTGTAGAATCCTGAACTATAAAGGAATTGCAGAAATCCACAGACAGAATATTATTACCCAGCAGATCTTTCCTTGGGTTTCAAAGATCATTTCCTGACCTCGCAGTATCAGAAAGACAGTGAAAGGGCCAAAGGCACTTGTTCCCCTTGAGGAGGGGAGAAGAGGGCCACTCCTTTGTTCTGGGAACTACAAGGACAGGTGAGCCCCTGAGGGTTTGAGAGCAGGAAGAGGGTGACTGTGCCACGCTGTGGTTAGGCTGCTGGCACAGAGGTACACGGCTGAGTCTCCCTGCTCCACACGTTGGATCTCCAGAGAGGAGTAGGAGCCCTTAGGCCTCTCAGCAGAGAACCGCTCTTTAGGCATCCCTGATGTGTCTGGGGCCTCCTTGTTCTGAAAGTAAAGCAAAAACTCCAAGCCCTGCCCCAGCCACTGTCGGTACCAGAAAAGAACAGCATGTCCAGAAATTGGATCACACCTGAGAGACACATTCTGTCCCCTCCCTGTGACTATAATCCTGGGGACTTGGGACACTCCAGCATTGGTGTGACCTGTGGAGACACAATTTGGGAATAGAATGAGGAAAAACAATTACAAACATCAATCTCTCTCTCTCTCTCACACACACACACACACACACCACACACACACCCTAACCAACCCCTCACACCATAGACACATAGTTAAACTGCTTGAATTTCTGAGGACTCACCTGCCCCCAGGAGACAGAGGCTCACCCAGCAGAAGAGCCTGGTGCCCATGGCAGGGTGAGGGCAGGAATGGAAGGTTACCCAGGTCAGGGTCCTTGTGAGCATGAGCAGAGGAGGAGGGGCCTTCCATGTCTGCACAAGGCAGTTTCCATAGTGATATCACTGCCTCAATCAATCCCTCAACTTCAGGGACATGGAATCTATATTACAGCATTCATGGCTAATTTAAGTATTTATAAGCTCCTTTTTTTTCAACAAAATCCATGCATGGCTGTCACTCTGGACTCCCATGCTGTCTGATGCAGAGATCTCACTGAATCTCTAAGTTTATTTTCTCATTTTCCAGTCACTCTTGTCCCCTGGGCATTTTCGCTAAGACAGGACATCAGCATCATCAGTACCAAAAGGTGAATTCATTGTCTTATCTGTAAGTCAGGATCTCCAGTGAGCATCACTGTGTATGTCACCATTCCCTCCATTCTCCCAGGCACACATGCGGAACATTATCTACTTCTTAGGCAAGGGTGGGCACTGGGTGTGGACTTGGCTTTGCCCTGAAATGCACTGGCATTCAGAGATACAAGAGATGAAATAATGTGGTAGAAAATTATCTGAGTTGGATGCTTCTATTCTTTCTGCAGGTTATGGCCAAGTGCCCTCTTTGTCTTCATTACCCTCCATGTTGTTTTATGTCTTCCCAGCCCATGGCAAAGCATTGTGTCTGTCTAGGTCACCATGCAGTAAACAGTAGGTATCCTATAGCTTTTTCATGGAAGAGGACTCCACTTCATTAACCTATAAGACACTAGTGTGTAATATATAAGGGGGTCCACATGGATCTGAGTTACTGATTACTCCCCACCCTGGAGGCATCAGACTCAAATTAATGGTGAGAAAAGCTAGGTCTGGGGAAGCAACTTCCCAGCTAATGATGTTGCTTCAGAAGACAGGTAAACAGACAGTAACAGTGGGTAGTGCGTGCCCAAGGCCCTGGGTCTGGTCCAAGCCTAACAGAAAGTACCCTGCAGGAGGACCTCAGCACACACAGAGGTTCAACCTGCTGGCTCAGGCCACTGGGGGCTGCAAGGTGGAGTCTATATAGGGCTCTGCTGAGACCTGGGAAAGGGCCTCCCCCTGCCTTTTTGTGCAGAGAGGAGGTGGCTCTGCAGCATTGTGGATTCACTGCTGGCACAGAAGTACACAGATGTCTGTGAGGGGGTCGCTGACTCCAGCGTGAGGGTAAAGTTTTCTGTATTTGATCTAGAGACACTGTACCCATCAGCAACATCTCCTTTGTCAGTGATCCCAGCAGCGACTGAGTAATGGATCAGCCTCAGACCATGCCCCAGGTCTTGTCGATACCAGTACATATTGTTGTGGTTATCAGTCTGGTGACATATGAGAGTCACCTTCTTTTCTCTCCCTGTGACCTTGTATGCTGGGCTCTGGGTGAGCCGGGCATCCAGGCGTCCTGTAAAGAGAGAGTCACAGACCTGATACTGTCATCCTAAAATGAAGGCTTGGGCTGAGGTTTCAGGAATCTGGGGCAGGAAGCCTACTATACTCACCTGTCCACAGGAGACAAAGAGCCACCCAGAAGAAGAGCCTGGTGACCATTTCAGGTTCAGGGCAGAATCTCATGTCTTCCTGTTCTGTCTTAAGGAAATAGACTCAGTGATGTCTGAGGGGGAGAGCTAACTTGCCACACCCTTTCCCCACAGGAACAAATCAATGATCTTCTCAGTTACAGGAACTACATGATGTTCAGGAAGTTTTCAAAGCTTCAAGGTCAGAGTCATTGGCATCTGAAGACTTGTTTTACGTTGTCTGACAATTCACTGGCTGATGGGAGGCCTGCCTTCCTGCTCAGGTTCTTGCGTGCTCATGGGTCAGAGTTCTCTCTTGGTTTCCCCTGAGGCCACAGAAGACTGGACC
>PVJC01029400.1:0-10776 GCA_004026665.1 Murina feae
CCGTCTTCCACCCAGCATCGTTCTATTTTCAGGAAGGCTCCCTTGACCCGTGGGTCCTTCAGCCGCAGCAGAGGTGGCGCCGGCTGGAACCCAGGCGTGAAATTATGAGAGAATGGGGCTGCCGCTGCCTCCAGTTGTGCTCTGGCCTCAGATGTGAAATTGTGGTTTTCTCCCTCCCCCGCCCCCCCCCACCCCTTGCTCTGGCCTGTCGCATGCAGGGCGGAAAAGATTGTATTTATCACCTGTCAGGATCTGCCAGAACTGAGTTACGTGAGGCAGGACAGCATAAAATTATCATACACAAGCATGAAATTACAAAATCGCTTGGAACTGAACAACAAAATTATTTCATTTCGGAGGGAGGCCATTCCATTTTTTAGCTCTGACACCTTGACTGGCAAACTTTGAATTGAAATTGAGTGTGAGGGCCCTGGAATAGAGACAGCAATAACGAGAAGTAGCATGTAAACTAGCCATGCAGACACACTACCTTAATGGCCCCGGAACCTCCCACCGGAGAGATGTAACTAAATAAATGTCACATGTCCCCGTTATTCGACTTGCCTTCCACAACTAAAAACGACTTCAGTCGATGTCAGAACCAGATCTGTTATCTGGGGGGAGGGGGGATCTTCCAGTCCAGAGCAACGCCCCGATGAAAGAGAAAACACGCAGGCTTTGGAGTCATGTAAATTGCCAGCTGCCGCGTTAGTGAGCTGTGTGACATCCAGTGAATTTCTTAACCTCTCTGGGCTTCTGTTTCATCATCTGTAACATGAAGACAATCATAGGTTGAGGACAAAAATATCTCATACCTATTGTCTGGCTCATAGAGGGTTTTCAGTACAGGAATGTTGAGGGTTGAGGCAGGCGGGCCACACACGTTTTTCTTTCCTCTTTCAAAGTCTTTGTGCCGTTTTTTATCCTGTAGCAAAAACATGCATCTAATAACCTTTTATTAAACTGGGAAAAGAAAACTGATAGTCATTTGTGTTTAGATATAAAATGAAGTTACAGTGAATAATGGATTATTGCTCCTAATTTTTTTTTTTTTTGCCTACAATGAATTCACTCTTTGTCATGTGATTTTGAAGCCCCTCCCACCAGAGGTGGGGCTTGTTTCCTCATTCTATTGTTATTGGGCGTGGCCATGTGACTTCTTTCAACCAATGGTCTGGGAGAAGACTTGAGCAGTGGCTTTATAGTGTGTGGTCTGGCTTGGCATCTTGCACTCCTGCTCTTTGCTTGAGAATGGCATGGCCCCGGGAGGTGCTGGTCTCTGGGGAAGAAAGCCCCAGAATCAAATTCAGCCAACCTGTAGATCTGCGAGCAACGGAAAGAAATGAGTGCTCTTAGCCACTGGGATTCTGGGGATTGGTTGTTATGTGGCAAGAACTGACTCATACATTAGCTAGATTCAGATGATTCTAAATAGAGGTTTGTCATCAAAACTGCTCTGCAAAATACTTAAAATTCATATTTGCATTCATTTGTATGAATACAAAACAAAATATTTGTATTGATTTCAGAGAGGAAGGGAGAGAAAGAGAGAGATAAAAACATCAATGATGAGAGAGAATGATCGATTGGCTGTATCCTGCAAGCCCCCTACTGAGAACTGAGCCCACAACCAGAATCTAACCTGGGACCCTTCAGTCTGAGGCTGTTAGGGCAGGACAATTTGTTACTGAGTGGGATTGTTCTATAAATCAGATGATATCCAGAGTCTCTGTCATCAGCACCTTAAATGCTAATGTCCCTTTCAGTTTAGGGGCTAGTCTCCAGCAGACCCCACACTCTCCTGTCCTTACAGCTATTTTATAACACCCACTCTACCACCTGGCAATGAAAAAAAAATAATGTTCTAACTGCAATACAAAAGAAGAATAGAATGAGAGCAATTTATAATAAGAGAATCTCTATTTCAATATGCAAATGATCAGGAAAGCACTATATGGCAGAAGACATAATGAAGGAGTCTGATGCCTGTACCTGCTTACAATGAATAAGTTGAGATTTCAGACAAATATTCAGTTAAATATTGTCGACATTTTCCCTCGCTATTTGACATGTTGAAGAGCTGAATTAGTCTCTTCACGTGTGTGGGTGACACCATCCTGAGTGGGAACTATTGCAGATGTCGGCCCACACACGTGTGTGGGTGCAGCGACCCACAGTGGAGGAGCAGCTTGGAGGCCAATACCTGGCTTTTCCCAAATGTGGAAACAACTCTTGATGGAATTGTGGGTAAAAACAGAGCACTCCCTTCCCCCGATTTACTCCCGAGCCGGATTCCAGGGGAACCCCACAGGAAGTAAGCCAGGTGAGAACAGATTTTGCTTCGTTTAAGATGGGTGGAAATTCTAGGCTCAAGTAACTATCAGTAGGAATTTTCTTATATGAATGTGCAAAAGGGCGCTTGCAGCTCCTGAAGGGCATGGGGTCATGCTTCTCGGTGTGGGATCGGCCTGGCCTGAGTGACCGGCAAAGGTGATGCAATCCTTTCCAGCGTCTGGGGCAGGCCTCCTCAGCCTCAGCACAGGTGACATCTGAGATTGGATTCTTCTTGGAGGAGCAGGGTCACCCTGTGCTTCGTAGGCTGTTCAGCAGAACCCCTAGCTTCTCCCCAGTAGATGCCAGGAACGCCAACCCTAAAGTGGTAACAACCCAAAATACCTCCAGATACTGCCATGCGGCCCTTGGGGGTGCAAAATACCCGCCCCCTGTTGGGAACCACTGGTCCAGGATAACAGAAAATGCTGCCCCATCACCCTATATTCTCCAAATTCCCCTTGGAGGTGGTGCTCCTTCCATTAAAAATACACTTGTCCCACCCTGGCCGGTGTGGCTCACTTGGTTGGGCATCGCCCCGGACACGAGGAGGTTGATGGTTTGATTCCCGGTCAGGGGCACATGCCCAGGTTGTGGGCCTGATCTTCAGGTGGTTTTCACTTCCTGCTCTCTCAAACTTCAGATCTAGAATCTCTTCTTCGTGCAAGTCTCTCCCGTCCCCTCGACTCCTCCCCTAGTCTGGGTCCGGTCCGTTTGTTATACACTCTCATGCAGCAGTGCGCCTCTCCTGTTTGCATCCCTAGATTTTAATTTAGTTTCCTCTGTTAGGAGATAAACCTCAAGAGGGCCACAGCTCAGTTTGCTCTGCTCATGTTAGATTCCATCTCTTAGCTTAGTGCATAGCACATAGTAGGCACTCAAAAAATGTTTGATCGGTGAATGAATGAATGAACGTCTGTGTTCTGTCTTCTACAACCACAGCCTCAACAAGACATTTGGTTGGCTTTGCCCTGAGGGAGTTTACCTCCTCCTCCTCCTGCCCCCCTTTGGCTGGGCTCTTGATAGCCCATCAGGGGACCTTGATCTCTGGGGCCTGGGAGAGAGCGGCTGTTTTGCCACCAGCTGCGCGGGCTGCAGGCTCCCATGGGGAGAGCTGCGGGCTGCAGCGGGCAGCGAGGCTGTCATTGCGGAGTGCTAACAGGTACTGGTCACAGGCCATTGCCCCCAGCCTTCGCCACGTAAATCCTCCACTAACGATTTGTATAAACTTGTGTTACACGTGTTATTTATCACTGCAAATAACTCCGCAGTGGGTTGGACTGTACGCTTAGCTCACTCACACACACCTCAGGCGAAGGCATGGGCTGAGTGGGTGACAGGGTTCCTGCAGTCGCACCTGTGAGGACCTGTGAGGACCTGTCTCCCTCTCCCATCTGTGTGGCCTTGGGGAAGGCCCTATCCCTCTCTGTGCCTCGATTTCCTCATCCGTGCATTAGGGATAGTAATAGTGTTCACCTATAAGGGGGGTCTCTGCTGCCTTTCACCTGTTCTGCCAATCCCACGGGGGGCTTGGCAGTCTCTGTCTACCTGGCCTGCCTCCCATATCACCTGGCCCACAGCTGTCCTCAGGGGCCAGCAGCCGGCCCAGAGGAGAGTGTGTCTGGAGCCTGATCCACTTGGGTTGCTGTGTGGGGCTTTCGATCATTTCCTTTCTGTTTGTTGCTAGAGCTTCGGGGAGAAAGTATCACAAACTGTGTGGCTTAAAACAAGAGCAATTTATCATGTTCCAGTTGTAGAGCCTAGAACTCCGAAATCCAGGTGTTGTCAGGGCCATGCTTTCTCTCCTTGCTCTCAGGGAGTGTCCTTCTGGCCTCTTCTGCGCTCCTGCATGTCTCCAAATTTCCATCCCCAGTAAGGCACCAGTCCTTGGATTTAGGGCCCACCCTCATTCAGTGTGACCTCATCTGAACTTGATGACATCTGCAAAGATCCTATTGCCAAATTAGGTTGCATTTATTCACCCACCCATCTATCCATCTATCCATCTATCCATCCAATTATCCACCCATCCATCCAATCACCCATCCAACCATTAACCCATCATCCATCCATCCATCCATCCATCCATCCATCCATCCTCCCATCCATCCATCCATCCATCCATCCATCCATCCATCCATCCATCCATCCATCATTTACAAAAGGGTGCACGCAAGGTGAATAAGACATAGTCCATGCTTTCAAAGATCTCCCACCCTAGGTGTATGCAGGCTGTCCCATATGGTAGACACGTAT
The DNA here is from genome assembly GCA_004026665.1 of Murina feae. Taxonomy (NCBI): domain Eukaryota; kingdom Metazoa; phylum Chordata; class Mammalia; order Chiroptera; family Vespertilionidae; genus Murina; species Murina feae. The sequence goes on from PVJC01029400.1 coordinate 4,588, forward strand.
GTCTATATTTAAATCTAAATGTAAATCAATTATAATTAAGTGAAACTTAAAATGTAGTTTCTCAGCCAGAGCAGCTACATTTCCAGTTCTCCACACGGAACCAGCGGCTCTTGGACCGGACAGCACAGGCCTACACCATTTCCACCGTCAGAGAAACCTCCATTCACCGATGCTGTTCTGGAGGCAGAAGAAGAATGAGACACCAGGTTGGAAACAGGAGGTGGTTTGTGAAAAGTTCTATGAAGTAAGCAAAGAGCTACAAACACCCAAGGACCAGCTGGACGGGGGCAGCAGCCACAAGCACCGCTGGGAAAGTACTTTGCGATGTGCAAAGCCCAGCTCCATCCATTTGCTGTTTGAAACACTCTGCTAAGTAGGAAGTTGAGTCCGATTTTACGGATGTCAGTACTGAGGCTCACAGTGAAAACCAGGTCCCCTTCTTCTTTGATCAGGAAACGCCCGGCAGCCAAACACATCCTCTCATTGGCATTTTATTGTTATTATTATAAAAAAAATTCCTTAGCTCTGGGTGAATCTGATGCAGCGAGCTTCCCTGCTTCTGGCATCTCTCTTTTCAGTCTACACCCCCTCTCACGCCCCACACACCACCAGTCACCAGAGCATTTTCCCTAAAAGGCAAAACCCAACTGGTCTTTTCCTGCCTAGAACCTCCACTGGCTCCTTTTCCCATTTAGGGTAAAGTCCCGACTGCGCACCAGGCCCGGCGAGTCCTCCATGATCCAGGCCCTGCTGGAAGCCCAGCCTCACCTGCTGCCCGACCACAGAGGCTCCCCGTCCTTTTACATCCTGGGCCTGGGACGTATCCTTTATCTTTAACTGGATGATGGGCTTCTAGCAAGTTCCCACCACTGTTCTCGCAGGTGGAGATCTGTGCTTAGTTATATGTGGTGGGGGGGGGGGGGGGAGAGAGAAAGAGAGAGAGAGAGAGAGAGATCTCTAAAAGAATGTTTGCTAAGACATTTTAAAAAAGCGATTATGTTTTGAGGAGGTACGCTTTGGGGATTTTACTTTCAATTTCATATTTTGAATTTCTTATAATTATCTTTAGTGCAGCAGTTGGTAACCGGTGGTCCACAGGCCACTGTTGGCAACTGCTGCTTTAGTGCATTAACACATATTAACTTTTCCCGAAAGCATGCACCTCTGAGGTCTCAGTGTTCAGCTGTGACTCCGTCCCCGGCCCTGCCCTCTGAACGATGCCCACCTAGGGGCCGTCAGAGGCCAGAACCGGCCTCACCTGTCTGTGTCCGGGACCTGCGTGGAGGCCATGGGGACGGGATGGGCCTTGGAAATGCCTGTGTGAGGAACAGAGAAAGGCAGCTCATTTGAGCATCATGTGTTGTCCGGTTCAATAGCAGAGAGGACTGCGATGTACCCTCCATTAGTCGCAGCCACGCAGAGCGCAAGGCCAGCGTAGGCCGGTGAGGGAGCAGTAAAGGCAGCTGGACCTGCTCTGGGGCGGGTTTCACTTTATTTGTGTTTTAGCCTTTTGGGGTTTTTCCTCCATCGTGTTTTGCTTTTGCTTTTTTAAAGGGAAGGGACACAGATTCGCATCTCAACTGTACTTGGTTGATACTCATAATTAAGCCGTTGGTTTCTCGATGGGAGTGTTGACTGGGCAGCCAGCAGCGGTTCTCAGACTGGTCCCCAGATTTGCAATGTCAGCATCGCTGCCTGGGAACTCGCTGGGAGTGCAAATTCCTGGGTTCCCCCCCTGGACTCCTGACTCACAGACTCTGGGGCGAGGACGGAGCAATCAATGTTTCAGCAAGCCCTCTGGGTGATTCTGATCCGTGTTCAGGTTGGAGAGTCACTGGTGCAGCCTGTGGATTTTGGAGATGCCACTCACTGGCTGTGTGTTCTTGGGCAAGTCCCCTTACCTCTCTGTGCCTCTGGGGCCTCAACTATACTCTGAGACATCTACAGTGCCCATCTCATAGGTTGTGAGGATGGGCTGAGGTAAGGGATGCAGTGCATTAGGAAGCACCCACACTTAGTCCAAGCAAATGCTACCTGTTACCATATTTCATGGAGTAGAAGCTGCTTTTTAAAAAAATACATTTTATTGATTTTTTACAGAGAGGAAGGGAGAGGGATAGAGAGTTAGAAACATCGATGAGAGAGAAACATCGATCAGCTGCCTCCTGCACACCCTCTACTGGGGATGTGCCTGCAACCAAGGTACATGCCCTTGACTGGAATCGAACCTGGGACCCTTCAGTTCGCAGGCTGCCGTTCTATCCACCGAGCCAAACCGGTCAGGGCAGAAGCTGCTTTTGATGGTCAGATTCACACACATTTCAGGTAGTAAATGTGGAAAAGCTTTTCTCGAACTTCTGAGTGATAAATCCTCCCTTCCCCCAACCGGTGGCCGGAGTATGACGTAACCTGCAGCCCGGAAATACCTGAGTGATTAACCATGTGCCTTATATGGACTACACATTGGACCACCCATCCACACCTGCCAGATACCCTAAGCCCTTGTCCTATATGGACAATGCAGTAAGCCACCCGTCAGTGTGCGCCGAGTACACTAAGCCCCCACCCCTTCCCGTCCCGCCCCTCAAAAGGAGTGCCCACCTCTGCACGCGCTGCTGTCCTCCCCTTGCGAGACAGCCCGGCAGGTCCTCCTCCTCTGATAAAGCCTGTAGTAGTCACGCTGGTCTTCGGCCTCTGTCTGATCCCTCACTGAGCACACACACATCCCGTGGGATGCGGATGGGAGGCAGATTCTGATCCCATGGGGCGGGGCCCCTGGTTCCGCGTTCCTCCCAAGCTCTCAGGTGAGAGGAGGCTGTGGGCCCGAGGACCTCCCTGTGAGCGTGGCTCGAATCCGGTATCTGGGGCCCACACCGAGCTCCCATGATGAGCTGGCGATGGTCCTGGTCTGGTCCCGGGTGAGGGTGGCGGAGCAGGGTGAAGGCCATTGTGCCCACCTGTCTCTGACCAAAATGGCAGCCCTTTGGCGCCCACTTCCCGGCGAGATCCAGTCGCCTTTCTGTCTCTGCCCTCAGCGTCTCATCCTCTCGCAGGCCAGTCGAGGCCCTTCCCTGGGGCAGGTGAGGAGCCTCAAACACGCATTGTCCCAGTGAGTGAACTGATGATAATTTTCCTCAGAATCGTGAACTGGCCAGAGTTTAACAATAGTGGAATGACACTGGGGTTTAAAGGAAGCAAGACGGTTATTGCTGATGGAAGATGGAGGCTCATTACTATTATTGCTACTACTATTATCATTATTATTGTTAGGGTCGTCAGTGTGATTGGTGCAGCGATAAACCCTATGCTGAGGCTCGCTAGCACCAATCCCCAGCACAGGGAGAATTGCGGGGAGGGAGGCTGTCACGGGTGGGCTCAGGACACCAAGGGCCCTGCAGACAGAGCCCCACAGCCTCCGAGCCTCATTACCACCATTATCCTATGTGCAGCCACTTTCAGATCTTGAGACAATGCTCGCTTCCAAGGGGGAAGTGACACGGCTAGAGAGAGAAGGGGTCACGCACACTCCTTTCCAGACCGAACAAAGAGCACTCATGGGGGAGGAAAGACGCCTGTTGGCCCCCCCACCCCCATCCTGACATGTGCACAGGAGAACACACACACACGCACTCACATGTACACACACATGCACACACTGGCTGCCCCAGCCTGCATGTCACCATCAATCAGCTCCCTCCCAGTTGCTGCTTGCAGACAGAGTTCCCTACAGATGTGCTGGGGGCTGGGAGAAGGAGAAGGTGGAGCTGGGGGCTGAGGGCTGGGGAGGGAGGGGAGGCAGAGGTAGCCTCAAAGAGTTAAAGCCTTGCCTCGCCAGACTGTGAATTCTCCTAGACGCTCCCCCACCACTCCCCCCACCCCCCAATCCAGCCAAACAACAGCTTGACATTTTCCATCCTTCACGAGAAAGACAAAGACGGCAAGATATTCCCATGATCCCTTTCTGCATGCCTAACCGTGAGCTCAGGTGCCGGAGCGTTTGCCCTGCGCCGGCCCCATCAACGTGAAGGGCGAACTCATCCTCTCTGCATCTTTTTCTCGCCACTGCTTGATTAATTGGCTGACGACTACGCCGGCAGAATACCTAATGCCTTCCCTTCCCTCTGTTCTGTCTTCACAGTATTTTTCCCCCTCCTTTGCTCCATTTACATATACTTTATATTCCATAATTTTCACCCAAAAAGAAAAAAAAAAAAAAGAGGGAGCAGGCCCATCTCAGTAATTTGATGTAATGACGGCATGTCACCAAAAAGAGGAATTAGAAAAATCTGTAGGTATTTAATTTATTCTTGTTTTTTTTTTTTTTTTTTTTTTCCCCAAGTAGATCTCTCTGAGAGGAGCATTAATATTCATGGGCGAGGGGGAAAAAGTATACTCAATAGGAAAATTCCAGATTTTTTTTAGGGGGGTGGGAGGCCGCTTCATTCAATGCATTTTTAAGCACCATTATTTAACTAATCGCGCTCGAGTCCCTCCGGCCGCGGTTCCTCCCCCTCAATCAAAATAAGTGGGTTTTCCTTTGCCCCCGAGGGCTGTGTGTTGGGTTCACACCCACACTGCTGACATGGGAAAGAAACAACAACTGGGTTCTGTGTTTGCCACCCCCCCTCCACCCACCCCCGCCCCACCCGGGAGGACTTGAAGAGAGGAGAAAACACAAAGAAAGGCCTTCTCAGAGCCTCAAGCTGGAGCTGGGGTCCCTCCAGTCTGCCCCACGGGCTGTCGGGCTGTCGGGGCATCCGTGGGCAGGAAGGTTTCCCCAAGGTTTCCAGCGAGGCCAACCTCTTCCGGGGAGCTTGGGTTCGGGCTTTGTGCTTTTAATGAGCTACCTGGTCATCAGAGTCAGCGTGCGGGAGGTGAATTTTAATTCTAACAAGCCCAGGCAGGCAAAAGACGCCTGGAGGGGGCGCACTGGGCAGGAACAGCCCCCTCTCTCCACAGCGGGTCCCAGAGACAGTGAGCGTTGTGGGGTCCCAGGAGCCCAGGCAGCCTAGTGGAAAGGTGGGCTCTCAGCCAGGGGGGAGCCGTGGCTGGCACAGAGATGTCTGTCCCGGCCCTAATCAATGTGATTGGAAATGCGTCTAAGTCCATGAGCCCCAAGGCTGAGGCGTTTGCCAATCGCAGCGACAACGGTGAGGATTATAACAAGCAAGGCCAAGTGTTAAGTTTCTCCTTCTCATTCTGAATGGAGGTCAAACTCACACACAATGAGCAGACATATGAGGTGTCCTATTGATGCATATTTGAGCCAACTTCGCCGGATTAAGACCTAGAACATTCTCAACACCCCCAAAGCCCTCCTGTGCCCCTCCGGCCGCACCCCCTCCCCAAGGACAGCTGCTCTCTGACTTCTCGGACCGTGGATTAGTTTTGCTTGTTCTTGAACTTCCCACAAGCGGAATCTTACCGTCATTTGGTGTAGGGCCTCCTCTTCCCCCCCACTTAAGACATAAAGTTTTGGAAATTGGTCCACATTGTTATGGTCGGCGGTAGTTCATTTTTTTCTCACCAACTGGCATTTCCCATGCATTAATAAAGCAGCATCCGATGAGCCTTCTTCCTGTCAGTGGCCACTGGGGCTCAGTCCAGTTTGGGCTTTTAAGAATGGAGCTGGCACGCACGTCCTGCTACATGCCAGGTGGTGTGTGTGTGTGTGGGGGGGGGGGGCGTATTCACCCTCTTTTCTTCTTGGAACACACCCAGGCCGGGAAGAGCGGGTCTCCGCACCCATGCGGCCTGAGTAGAAACTGCCACACCCTTTCCAAAGTGCTCACACCCCTTTGCACGCCCACCCAGAGCTCCCGGAGTTCCAGTGGCTCCCGTTTCCACCAGCAATGAGTCATCCTGTTTCATTTTCGTCGTTCTCATGAGGGCAGGAAGAGGCAGACACTCGTTACATGGAGAGAAACCAGGAGATGCTAACCCAGGGCAACAGAGAGAGAGAGAGAGAGAGAGAGAGAGAGAGAGAGAGAGAGAACCAGAGGACTGATGAGCAGGAGGAAAAGGGACATCGAGGCAGAAAGAAGCAGAGAGACGCAGGTGACCACCCAGACAGAGAGAAACCCTGAGACGATGGCCACGGAGGGAGGGAAAAGGCCCAGGAACAGAGGAGAACAGAGAGAAAGAAGAGACAAGAGAAGAAGCGGAAAGGATGGATGGGGGAGGAGCAGA
>PVJC01029400.1:10876-21957 GCA_004026665.1 Murina feae
TTGATATTTTTATGTTTATATGTCTTAACTTGGGCCCGGCTTCATGGAAAATGCATGAGGAGTAAGTGGTTTCTGGGAATGTTTTATACATGACCAGGGCGTCCGGAGGAAGCAGGGGTGGGTGGGAGAGACAGGGTGTGTGGGCCGCTCCGTCCTCGGGCCTCTCCAGCCCTGGTGTGGGCAGTGGGTGGTGGTCAGAGCTGACAGCTCATGTCTCAAGTGTACACGAAAGGCAACCCCGGGTGGCGGACAAGTTGATGTAGCCAGGATCCACCAGCACCGAGACTTTGAGAGTTTGGGCAGTGCAGGTCCCCTCCTCCAAGCCTCGGTTTCCTCTCTGCCACTGGTCTATGCTGCTAAGGCTGGTTTCCGGGTGCGGGGGGCTGATCTGACCTGTCCTGTGGAAGCCATCAGGGTGATCTTTCCGGGTAGCAGGGGTTCTCTGGGATGAGAATCCCTCATCACGCTTGGCCACATCCCCCGGGGACCTGGAATCCTGCAGGTTGAATTCCGGAGGTCTGGGGCGAGTCTCAGGGTCTGCATTTCCCAGCAGCTTTCCAGAAACACTGCTGGTCCCAGGACCCCGGGGCCGTAGGAATACTTGGGTCATCTGTGGTTTACAGCAGAGCGTGAAAGACGAAAGGGCGACTGGCATTCACAGAGGACTGGAAGAAGTGCCAACTTGAGCATCAGAAATTCTTCCTGACCAGATGACTTTCTTACCCAGACTGAGGAGTGTGAGGTGTTGGTCCTGTGAGCCCATCTGTCCCCTGCTCTGCCCCCCCCCAACCCCCACCTTCGAAATTCTAGTTTTCCAACATGCCACGCACAGTTATTCCCCCATTCCTGCTCTGTCACTGGCCTCCTAGGTGGCCTTGGGCAGGTCATGTTCCCTCTCTGGGCCTCAGTTTTCTTATCTGTAAAATGGGGTTGGAGCTCGCAGGGTGAGGAGGGAAAATGTTCAAGGTCCCTTCCCCTCCTGCAAGTTTCTGAGCTCCGAGGCTGCTCCTTGGGAGGCTGTGATTTATATCACAGATGTGCAGAGGGAAACAGTCGTGTGGGAATCAATTTCCTCTTGTGAATAGGATCCCTTTGAAAGCTCTCTAGGGAGGGAAGAGGGAAGAGTGTTTCTAGAGGGCCTACGGTGAGGCCGAAGCCCTTCGCGCGAACCTGGTTTCACTTAGCTCCTTACACTAAAGTTCACTTTGCAAATGTATTCCGAGCCTAAACATCTTTAAAAAGTATGACGTTTGTTTCACAAAACAGGAGCCTCATGCATTCGAGGAAAACATGGGAAAGACAACAACAGTGACAACAAAGAAACTAGAAGGAAAAGCAAACTACTCATCTTACAGGTATTTATTAAATATTCGCTATATGACAGTCACCGTACGAAGAAACCCGGTTTCTACTCAGCTTTTAAATATGAATATTGCTAAGCACGTGTTCTAGAAAATTTAAATTCTGCTGCGGTCATCGTGACGTTTGCGTGCTGTTCATTTTGAGGTCATGTAGCTAGTTCTGAGGCCCACCACTTTGAACTTGCCTCTCTTTTCACTGATGGCAAAAGTAGCACACAGGTTTATTGAAGAAAACATAGCTATTCTAGGCGCATAAGAGAAATAAGTAAAGATTACTTATATAACATCCAGACTCTCAAGACACATGCTAATAAATTGCGCCTACCTTCCTCCATGGGACCCCTACCTCCGACTCACCCTCCACACCAAACGTAGGCGCGCTAGGACGTGGAGAGCTCCCGGAGGTCAGTGATTTCTGTCCATTTAATCACTGCTTTGTATTTAGCACCTAGAACAGTGCCTGACACACGGTGGTAGCTCCTTAAGTGGCAAAGGTTGCATATCATGGAAAAAAAATGAATGAAAACGAAGTCACACGGAACATGCAGTCGGATCGTCAGCTTTTAAAGACAATCAAGATGCCATAGGTATTTTCTACGATCGTGAACTGTTCTCCTGTGATGTAACGGACGACGACTTCGTAGCGTGTCGGCACGTAGATAAATCACAGATAACGTCTCCAGTCTCCTCTTGTGGCCAAATACGTGAGGTCTCCAGGAAGACCCAAGAGGCTGTATTTTGCACAACTTCCCGATGACTTTCTAGGTTCTAGCACGTGGGAGAACTCGCCGGCGCTGGAACCCGCGTCCCCTGGGTCTTCACGCGGCACCTCACCGGGATCCCGGGCCTCGGTGGCTCCAGTGCCCTGGCAGCTGCCGAAGCTGAGCCTCTGAAGTAGCCAAGCTGAGGAGGGGCAGGTGGCCAGGCTTCAAGGGGTTGGCAGAGGCTGGGGTGCTGGCCAGGGGACACCCCTTCCCGAGAGCGTTGGGAATCCCAGGGCAGGAAGGTGGCTTGTCCGGGGACACCAGAGCTTGTGAAATCAACTCGGATTGCAGGAAGTGTGGGCAAGGAAGCTCGCTTTCCCTGCAAACTCATCAGAGTGACGCGGGGGCGGGTTCTGGCTTTGGTTTTCATTGGCCGATGCCCTCAGACATTTCAGGGAGCGGCCAGGAGGGGGCCGAGGAGCCCTCCTCTGGGCTGCCTGTGCCAGCTGCCCATCCATAGGAAGCCAACATGTCAGCCCTGCTGCCCACCGATGCCAGCCCAGAGGTGCCAAGGCACCAGGCATAGCAAAGCCAGCTGGCAGCGTAACAGTGAGCCAACGGCCCGGCCAGCCGGCCCATCTGCTCCTTGCTGCCAGCTGCATGCCTGTGGGAGGCGGGCCCACAGCCCATCCAAGTGGCCGAGGTGCCAGCCACTGGGTGCTCTGGCCAGCTGGCGAGCTGGCAGAGCTGGCCAGCATGCCCATCTGCCAGCCAGTGCCAGGAGAAGAGGCAGGGAAACGGGGCCCGGGAATCTCACGGTGCCCATCGACCTGGAGTTCCAAGGGTGGGAGTCCTGACTCTCCTCTTGCCTCCCCCCCTCACCGCCTCGTCTGAGATGTCGATGATGACGTCCCTAAGTGAAGGCAGGGGGAAGGGGAAGAAGGGGGGGGGGGGGAGGGGGGGAGGCGAGGCGTGAATGCTGGGAACACAAGACTCCAGAACAGGAACATCACAGGATGTTAGCAGTGTTAGCAGTGCAGCGGGCTCTGGGGTCCCGCTGCCTGGGTCTGGATCTCAGCTGCAACACTAATTAGCCGCGTGACCTTGGGCAGGCCACGTCCTTTCCAGCAACCTCTGCTTTCTCATCTGTCAAGTGGGAAGGCAGCACCTGCTTCGTTGGACGAAGGTAAGGATTAATACGAGGTGGTTGTTATCATCCGTTATAGTATTAGCATCAGAAGATTCGAGTGTTGGAGCTCCAATGAGGTTCAGATCTTATCTGGTCCAATTTCTTCCAGTTGAAGTTGGGGAAACAAGACCCGGATTGGAGAAGGCCCTCATTCAGGCCACAATCAAACAATAGGATTAAAAAAAAACAACAACAATCAGCAGCAGTGAGTGTGGGAAGAGGGGGCATTGGAGGAAGGTGGTGAAAAGGTAAGAACTTCCAGCTGCCTGAGGAGTAAGTCCTGGGGGTGTAAGGGACAGCGTGGAGACTGCGGTCCCTGCCGCTGGAGGGCGGATAGGAAAGTTGTTAAGAAATTAGCCTCAGCCGTGTGGCTCTGTTGGTTGGAGCTTGTCCCATACGCCAAAAAGTTTGTGGGTTTGATCCCCGGTCAGGGTGTGCATTGGAGGCTGCTGATCAATGTTTCTCCCCCCGCCCTCTCTAAAATCAATCAATAAAAAAATTAAAACAAAATGTGTGATTCTGTGTGGCGACGAATGGTAACTACATTTGCTGTGGCTAGCCTTTCTGATGTACCCCTCTGCCTAGTCATTATGATGTCCACCTGGAACTAATACAACAGTGGGTGTCCATCCATTCGATCTTAAGAAAAAAACAATCACCATTGCGCACAGTCATTTGGGGACCAGGGACTAGATTCCAAGTTTGACACTCTTCTGGTCACGAAAGGCTCCCCTCCGTTAAAGGAGGTGATGAGCAGGTAGGGAGGAGCCTCTGTCTGTCCAACCCACCCAGGTGCCCCAGGTGCTTAGCTGACACACTCAGCACCTCACCCTCGGCGTGCACGGCCTGATTTGTGAGGGCGTGTATTTGCAAACGCACACGTGTAGACCACACTCATCTATCCGTGCATACTTCCTCCTCATAAGGGCAGGCACTCATCTTTCTCAGGAACATCTCACCCACCCACAGCTCATCTTGCGGGGAACCTCAGGTATCCAGAAAGCCGCTGGCGTCCCCGAGCCCCTGTGCTGAGAGCGCCTGGCACGTAGCTGGAGCTCTATGATGAATGAATGAATGAATGAATGAATGAATGAATGAATGAAACAGATAGAGCGTTTGTGTTTGTTAATTAGCTGGACCAGGTCTCTTACAGTCCACCCAGCAACCAATAAGAGCAAGGAGCTTAATGGTCTAAATCCTTCATCCCAACCAGCAACTCCCGATCCTTGCTCAGAGCCTCATAACCCTGACTTTGCCCACAGCGCTCACCAAAGGGTTAGCTGTCCTGGTCCGCAGGTTGCATGCAACAAGTGACAAGGGACATGGACCGATGAGGAAGGGGACAAGCACCTGCAGGAAGAAGATACCGTTAAGGTGCTGCTGCCACTTTGGAGGGCTGGGGAAAGAGAGGACTGTTTGGGAAAAGCCGCAGGAAGGTCAACACCGGAGGGGCCCAAGGTCATTTTGTGCGGGTGCACACAGCCCCGGCATCGCCCCTGGGAGCGGAAGTGATGCTCACCGTGACGGGTCTGAGGTTTCGCTCAAGGGCCCCCAAGTAAACCATCAGAGAACAGAGTGCATTCTGCAAACATTTCCATCCAAAATGTACTTTTTAAAATGGCAATTAAACAGCGGTGGCCTTGTGTCACCCGGAAAGCGTGGCTTTTGTAAATGACTCAGCCAGGGAGGGCCACAGGCTGTCAGGATCCACCGCTCTTTGTGGGGACAGAGGTGACAATTAGAGAATTTAGGGAGAACGAAAGGGAAGGGGAAGGTGTGGGGAGGGTCAAGATGGCTCTTCACCTGGGCGTGATGCTAACCTCCTTTGCTCCTCCATGTGTTCAGGGATGGGCCGTGTCCACACGATTCCACATTCTTCTCCCATCACCTCATTATACTGGGCTTCTTGTTTAACAAAGAAGACGCCTATACCTATTTACACACCCACACGAGGTGCACCCACTCATAAGAACACATACTCACACATATCCACATGTACGTACAGACATACGTGCATGCACACACATGCAGACCTGCACCACGTACATAGGCAGACGACACATACACACAAACATGCGTGGTATTTTACATTCCATCTGCATACCTCTACCTTTTTCTGCTCCCTCCCACCTTCCTTCTTTTTTCTCTATCTTTTGTTTTATTTTTCCCCTCTGTGAGCTACCCGTGCGTACTTCCTCCTCATAAAACATCAGCACAGCTCTGACAAAACAAACCCCTCCCCCTCTCTCGTTCCTGCCTTGTCACTACTCCGTTTCTTAGCCAGGATGCCTGTGATCAATGCCAAGTGCCTCCCCAACTTGTCAGGCAGGCAGCTCTGCAGCAGGTCTAGAAAAGAACCTGGACATCCACCCACGGCATCAAGGTCAAGTGCATTCTGAAATGCCACAGCCAGCAAGAACCAAAGCCAGGCTTGGAAATGACAGGCGCCAGTGTGTAGGCAGCCCTTACCAGCGGTTGGGCACTCTGCAGGCCATCGCTTACTTGTCTCATCGGCACCATGAGCCTTATCACCACCCCCATTTCACAGATGGGAACACCGAGGGCAGAGGGGAGAAAAGACATTAGGATGTTTGTCCAGCCATCCTGTTGCAGACCTGAGAGTTAAACAGGGTGGCCTGCCTGTAAAGCCTGCCTTCTTAAGCTCCATACAGAGATACTCAGGAAGCCATAGGTGAGAAAGCGAATCTGTGACCTCCTCTCACTCTGACGACACCCCTCATTTCTGACAGAGGAATGGGGTAACACAGAGGTGCAGCGGCTTTCCAAGGCCATGCAGCCCGGCCCAAGGCCAGGGCACAGTCTGTGCTGTTTCCCTAATCCGTTTCTTTTGCTGATAACGGAGGGAACCAGGGAGTTGGGAGGAGTTGTGTTTCTAAGACTTTGCCCAAAGTACACTGCGAACCCAAAAACAAAAGGCGGGTGGGGGTGGGGGAAGGCAACATGCATTTATCTGAGATCAAAGAAGATCTCTCGGGAAGCCCTGGTTCCTGCAGAAGCTCAACCAGTGTTCTGATTTGAGACGCAGGCAGGCGAGGGGATGTTTATGAGAAAAGGAAAGGGAATGATTCCATCAATAAAAGGGAGGCAGGTCGACTGGTGCCGACAAGAGAACAGTGCCGCTGACGCTGAGGAACAATGTTTGTCGTTGCCAGCCCCGTAGTCATCAGTCTGGTCATCGGAACATCTGCTTTCTTGTTATCCTTGCAAATAGTTCTTTGGGACACGATGTTGCTTTAGGCTCAGCCCAGAGATTCTTTTGCCCTGTTTTAATATTCCGAAGGTTTGAGGCCTAAGACATGCGAGGCAGGGCGCCTGGGATGGCAGCCCTGACTCCGTTTTAAAGTGGCTTCCTTTATTATTATTATTACTAGAGGTCCGGTGCACAAAAATTTGTGCCCTTGGGGATGTCCCTTAGCATGGCCTGTGCCCTCAAGCAATCTGGGACCCTCGGGAGATGTCCACCTGCTGGCTTAAGCCCACCCCCAGGCAATAGGGCCTAAGCTGGCAGTCAGACATCCCTTTGGCAGTCCAGATGCCCTCGGGGGATGTCCACTTTCCAGCGGGGAGCAGACCTAAGCTAAAGTCAGACATTCTTAGCTCTGCTGAGGAGGTGGGAAAGGCTCCCACCACCACTGCTGTGCTCACAACTATCAGCCTGGCTTGTGGCTGAGCAGAGCTCTCCCTGTGGGAGCGCACTGACCACCAGGGGGCAGCTCCTGCATTGAGAGTCTGCCCTCTGGTGGTCAGTGTGTGTCATAGCGACCAGTCATTCCCAGTGGTTCTGCTGTTAGGGTCGATTTGCATATTACCCTTTTATTATATAGGATTATTTTTTTTTTACAGCATTTTCTGGGGAGAGTATCTGTCCCTCGAAGTGGTCCCCTTTGCACTGTCCCCGGCTTCCAGAGGGCATGGGTCATTGTATGAGATCAGAGAAGAGAGAAGTCTGGGCTGCATGGAGTGTGAGGCCCTCCAGGCACTCTTTAGTGAGCTACCTGTTCACCGGGTCTCCTGGTTTGGCCCTGCAAAGAGCCTGCAAAAGTCTTAGCAAGCTCCCAAGGCATCATGGGGTTGCTCAGAGATGAAGGCAGGCACCGACTGTGGGCGCCTCCCATCGATCCTTCCATCTTTACTGATGAGGACGGAGAAGCCCAGAGTGGCCAAGTGACTCGCTTGAAGTTGCAGAGTTTTTGGATGGGAAAGCGATGAGGGAGCCGAGCCAGGACTCGAGGGAGGCAGTCGCTGGACACTCCATTTCAGGAGCCCCCAAACCCAGCAGTCGAGATAAAAGAACACGTCAATGACATATTTGTTAAAATGAAAACTAATATGAACAGCTCTCTGGTGAACGACATAGCAACATTTTAAACAAAGACAGCGCCAGGATTACCAATTTCCCCTGTGGTCTCAGGCGCCAAGGTGATTCCGCACGACACTTCCTTTAACATTCTTAGATTCCATTCATCACGGGTTGTTGTTTTTTTTTTGGCATTAAATTTTGACATTTAAAAATACCCAATGAAAACATTGATCATAACAACTGCGTCTTTTTAGTCCTCCTTAAATTCCGTGCTGGAGGTGGGTGCCTCACCTCCCTTACCCTAGTCACAGCCCTGTAGGGACTTGCTCTGCCCACCCCATGCTTCTCCCTTCCCTGCATCTATTCTCTCACTGATTTGTCTGTTCACTCAGATATTCAGCATATATTTCGGAATATTCGCGGTTCCAGGAGCCGGGAAAATAGCAATTAACAAAATAATTATGGTTTCTGCCTTCCAGGCAATGACAGTCTAATTGGAGGGACAGATAGCTGAGTCAGATAATCAGAAAAAGGAATGTAAGAGTGAAAAAATGTGACCAATGCAGCAAAAAGGAAATCATAGAGGTGTTGAGCAAGAGTGGCAGTCAGGGCAGACTTCCTGGAGGAGGTGGTGTTTGGATGAGATAGAGTTACCCGGATTGGGGTGGATTGCAGGAGGTGCTCCTGGCAGAGGAGGAAATGGCAGGTGAAAAGGTCCTCTGGGGCAAGATCAAGAGTGTAGAGTGGAGCTCTAGCCGGTTTGGCTCAGTGGATAGAGCATCGCCCTGTGGACTGAAGGGTCCCAGGTTCAATTCTAGTCAAGGGCACATGCCTGGATTGCAGGCTCGGTCCCCAGGAGGGGGCGTGAAGAGACAGCCAATCAATGATTCTCTCTCATCATTGATATTTCCATCTCTCTCTTCCTCTCCCTTTCTCTGGAAAACAAAACAATAACAACAATAAAAAATGATGTTGAGTGCAAAAGGAAGATGATGTAGGCAGGGCCCGGAGACACAGGGGGCAGGATTTGAACTCTAGGCAAGGACAATAGGGAGCCATAGAAGGGTTTGGAGCAGCGGAGTGACAGGATCAGGTTTATTCTATGGAGCGACCCTTCTGGTTGCTGGATGGAGAGTATTTTGCATGACGTATAGAACCCAGACTTCCCAACTTCCTCGTCTGGCTTCCCCCTTTCATGCTGGGTGACCTTGGGCAAGTCACATAACGCTTGCCTTCTCTGTGTTTCTGTCACTCATCTACAAAACGGGATACCCGCCTCTCGGTGCAGCTAAGAAGACTCAATGAGGTAGTAAGTGCTGGTGTCTACAATAGGCCTGACACCTGAGAAGCATCTATACATATTGGCCATACTTACGATCACCGAGGATGGATTTGGGGTGGGGGGCGGGGAATAGGAGAGACTGAGAAGGCAGCCCCTGCCCTCTCAGCCCAGGTCCGCTCAGCCTGAAGCAGAGCAAGTGGCTCGTCTTTCTCCCTCGCTTCCCGGAGGAGTGGGCCCGGCGGGGGCGGCAGGCACGCTGTGAAGGTCTTAAAGGAAATTATAGCTGCATAAAAATATTCACTCCGGCGGAGGGCTTTCAACCGTTCCCCGGGGCACTGAGCGGTGACGGAGGGTGTATTACTGTGCACTTAAGGAGACGCTGCCACCCAAGGTCAGAGAGGACAGGAAGGGGAGCACTTAAGCATGGACGTTCCCCCGCGGAGGAGCGTCCTTCCTTGAGCCGTCTCTGTCCAGACCCTCCAGGATCCTGGTCTCTGGCGTCCACATCGGCAAGAATAAAGACCCGTCCCTTAGGGGGTGGAGGGCAGGGGAGAGGACAGAGCACAGGCTAGGGCGGGAGCAGGAGACCGTCCGCCCTCACCCTGCTGTGCTGTGATCTTGGAGAAGATTCGGGCACTCATGCAGGCCCAGGGTGAAGGCCTGTGTGAGCGTGTGTGTGTGTGTGTGTGTGTGTGTGTGTGTGTGTGTAATAAAAGCCGCAGTAGCCAATGTGTAGGGGCTCTTCCAACTTAAAGTCACGGTGTCTATTTTAGTGGCTTCATTCATTTATTTTTCTTGAAATATCTCTTCCATGTCACTCCTCTCTTTCTGTTCCTGGCTCGATGCATATCGCAATCAGTGTTGTGCCGACTTGGTCCCTCTGTGACAAAAATCACTGCGTAGTTGGGTGATCTTTCAAGCAACTGCTCCAGCCCCGGCGGGCAGTGTGGCTCAGCGGTTGAGCATCGACCCAGGAACCAAGAGGTCACCAGTTCGATTCCCGGGTAGGGCATATGCCTGGGCTGCAGGCTCCATCTCCAGTAGGAGGCATGCAGGAGGCAGCCGACGGATGCAGGGCCCCCTCTCTCATCGATGTTTCTATCTCTATCCCTGGCCCTTCCTCTCTCTAAAATATCAGTGACATAAAAAACAAAAACAAAACAAAAGAAGCCACTCCCGTCCCCTGTGGGACAGGCCAAGGGGGAAGGCGAGGCTCTGCCCAGAAGCCTGCAGCCCGGGAGGCTCCCAGGGCTCCGTCCACCCGCTGCCTGGAGTGATTAGTTGGCGCCCAGGATGGCAGTGCAAGGGGTGCCGTCGGCGGGCGTGATGGAGTGCCTGCTGAGTGGGCCGCAGATAAGCGCCGCGATTCGGAGGCCGCTTCATCATCGCGCCGCGCGCACATGTTCGCGGGTGATTGTTTGAATGTCTCCCGCTAATAGGATATTATTCATAACAGTCTGGCTAGTTGGAATGGGAGATGATAAGAAATTAAATCCTTAATGGCTTTCTTTAAGCGAGGACTTTCCCCAGGGGAACCGGGGACCCTGGGAATAGATGGACTCCGTGTGCCCTGACAAAGTCTCCGCGAAGGACATTGGTTTCCCGCGAACCGCGCAGGGAGACTGAAGGTGAAAGGGAGAGGGCAAGAAGCCACTGACCTTGCCTGGGCACCTACTGTGTGCCTGGTTCCCAGCAGACGCGGCACGCGTTGTCCCCGCGTCATCTCTGCTGTGAGCAGAGGCTAGTGAGCCCCCTTCAGAGCCGGGGAGTCCGAGGCTGAGAGAGGGGAGACGATTTGCCGGAGGCCTCGTGTCCGGTGCCGGGGCCAGGAGTTGAGTTCTAAGGCAGTTTGTGTGTGAAGTGCAGTGAGTGGAGAGGGGGTTGTGGGAAGAAGGAGGAGCCTTTGCATGAGATCTGAGAGGCGGAAAGGAAGGAGAAGCCGTAGCTTCCAGGGGAGTGGTCGCTGCAGGTGGGCGCAGGCCCAGGGGGCACCGGTGTCTTCTTGGGCAACTCCGGGAACTGCCTGCTTCTGGGATACGCGCGGCCAACGTTTCCCAGGAATGTTCTTGTGATGCCTACGACTGGTTTTCCTGGAAATCCAGAGCTGCGTTCCTTCCGTGTTTCCAACCGTTAAGGAAGAGCCTGACTCCCTGAACTGAAGCCCCTCTTGCTCCAAACACCTTGAGCAGCCACTGAATCTTGACAAAGTACCTGCCAATCATCA
>PVJC01029401.1:0-22923 GCA_004026665.1 Murina feae
AGACATAAATTTGACTTACAGAAATAATGTCTTGGTTTTTTCCTCCAAGATTTCCCTAAAATCAATTACATCTGTGGACCAGTGTTATGGCTTTGGGCAGACATAGCAACAGGGAATTTTTGAACTTCATATCACCTTTTATCTTTCATTCACGTCTTCTTATGCTATACTGAGTGTTTTTGACATTCATTAAACCTCTAGAAGGTTCATAAGGATATATTTAACATTAAAAATTTTTCTTGCTAAAACGATATTAATGAAATTCCTAACCCCACTCTTCCCAACTCTTAATTCTCTCAACTAAGACATTTAACCTACATACTTATTAATGTTTCTGACTCACAATTCTAGTTCGCTAATGACTATATATGTAAAATTAATTCCAGAGAGAATTAATCATATCTTCTTTTAAAAATGAAATGGATTGAAAGTGTCATATAGCTTTCTTGAATTACTATTAATGTATTGCAAGTCATTTTGTGTTATAATTAATACAATTTTACAACTACTAGGAACAGAAAGAGATAATACAGAAATCTGAGCAACTTTAAAGCAAGATAGAATTGTTTACGGAATGCTTCTTATATCTGTAAACCTGAAAAAATTCAAATCAGTAGATTTATACTTCAGAATTCTATTTTACATAGCATGATATATACTCTGTGGTCCTGGAAGCATGACTGATATACAGTATCTGCAACCTTGATACAGCAAGACTGCTCAATAAGACAAAATTCAGTATTGGCCTTTTAACATGAATTGTGATGCAATTGCTTTTATTTATAACTTGGGGCCCAGTGCACAAAAATTTGTGCAGTCAAGGTGGGGTGGGGGGGTCCTCAGCCTGGCCTGTGGCCTCTCGAAGTCGGGAACCCTTCAGGAGATGTCCACCTGCTGGTTTGCCTGGCTAGCCTGGGTGAGGGGCTGAGGGCTGTTTTTAGGCTGGCCACGTACCCTTCAGGGTTCAGGTCCCTACTGGGGTGCCTGGTCAGCCTGGGTGAGGAGCTGAGGGCCTTTTCAGACTGCCCTCAGCTCCCATTGACCCAATGTCCCAGCGAGGCTGGCTGGAAGCAGGTTTCTGAGGTTTATTTATCTTCTATAATTGAAACGTTGTTGCTTTGAGCTGAGGCCTAGGCAGGCAATGAAGTCTCCTATTTGCTTCAGCTCCATGGCTTCTATAATTGAAACATTGTTGCCTTGAGCAGAGACCTGGCCAGCCTAGGCAGGCAGTTTCAACTCCATCGCTGGTGCAACAGAAGCCTCCTGTTTACTCTAGCTCCATGGCTGCCGGCCGCCATCTTGGCTGGGTTAATTTGCATACAGCTGCTCTGATTGGCTGGTGGGCATGGCTTGGTCGGTGGGCATGGCTTAGGTGTCTCAGAGTGATGGTTAATTTGCATATTACTCTTTTATTACATTAGATTCTTAGAGTATGGGTTGTGATTTTAACACTTTGTAAGCGTGCATTTTCCCGCCACTGTGTGGTAGCGTTCGAAACACTTTCCTTTGTGCAGGGGTACATTACAAAACTTGCACATGTACCGCATTTCACTGTGTAGTTAATGAGCAGCACACACACAAGAACGACATAAAACATTTTTATTTTTGCCAGTTCCAACTAGAGGTTCCAATGTATGGTTCCTCATGTCCATTGACAATCTCCCTGGTGGATCCAATTTTACTCATTTCCCACAAAAAATGTGTTTTAATAGTTAGAAGAGATATTTGTTTTTCATTTGGAAGCAAAGTAATAATATAACTATGCCAAAACAGTGCACTAGTTTTTCTACTTATGAAACTTCATACACTAATGAGTGGATCAATATGTGATAGGCCATATTGCTCACTGGAGACTGCAGGGTACATTATGCAAGCATCATGTGGTTTTTAGCAGGGCAATTTCCATTAATGTTGATGAAAGTTACACTACTGAAATTTGAGAGTATGATTTAAAAGTATACTTACAAACAGTATATTTTAAAGAGAAGTAAGGCTATACACAAAAATTTTTCAGCTTATTGTAATAGTTTAAATAAACCATTGTGTGATATCACATCTAGTAAGCTAGCTCAAAATCTCACAGGATAGTGATAATGACTAGTACACAACAAATATTGAGAACTAGTAGATACAAATCCGTGCTAAGAACACAAGTCAAAATAATTGTGTAGAGGTGTGTCTTATCTGATTTGTAATTTTGAATATAAAAATAAAAATGCCAGATAAGTCTTAAACTAACAAATTCAGCTACCTCATCTTAACTTTCAACTAATGTGGTTCTTTAATTTTTAAATGTTAAAGGAAAGAACTTGGTTAAATTAAGCATAGTGTGGACTATATACTTTTTATAAGGTACTAGGAGCCCAGTATACAAAATTCGTGCAGGGGAGTCAATGTTTCCTCAGCCCAGCCTACCCTCTCTCACATATTGGGAACACTCAGGGGATGTCCTACTGATGGCTTAGGCCCGCTCCTTAGGGAGCGGGCCTAAGCTACAGTCTGGCCTCCCTTTGTGGGAAGTGACCAGGCTAATCAGGGGAAGACACCAGCCCCATCACTCCACTCTACAGCCACTGCCATTCACCTCAACCACCAAGGTGTTTTCATCAACATGGACTCCAGTCCCTTCACCATGAAAAAAATGACAACTTTCTTTAGGCATTTTCAAGACATGTCTTTCTTCCCTTTCTTTCTTTCTTTCTTTCTTTCTTTCTTTCTTTCTTTCTTTCTTTCTTTCTTTCTTCTTTCTTTCTTTCTTCTTTCTTTCCTCACCTGAGGATATGTTTCCATTGATTTTTAGAGAATGTGGAAGAGAAGGGAAAGGCAGAGAGAAACATCAAAGTGAGAGGAACACTTTGATTGGTTGCCTCCTGCATGAGCCCTGACCTGGGCCCTGGCCAGGAAGGAGCCTGCAACCTAGGTACATGCCCTTGGTCAAAATTGAACCCAGACCTGCATTCAGCAGGCTGAGGGATTATGCCGAGGTAGACTGGGCCCACCCATCTTAGTTGAGTTAATTTGCATATTCGCTCCTGATTGATTGGTGGGTGTGGCTTATGGGCGTGGCTTGTGGGTGTAACAGAGTGAGTGTCAATTTGCATATTACTCTTTTATTAGATTAGATGGAAATAGTTATAATATTAAGTAATTGACAATGATCACTACTATTAACTTTTAGTTTATCATCACTGTTGCTAATAACGTTAGATTATCAGCCACTTATGCAACATCTTGAGATCTGTCTGTATTCACATTGAGGTCCTCCTTCTATGTTCAACTAGAAATATCTGACCCAGATAGTTCACTTTCATATAGGCATTGTTATCAGATGCAAGTGTTCTTACACCAATTCTGAGATGATGTAACTCTGTGACACTGAGCAAGTTACTTTTTATTTCTGCCAAAGTTTTCTTATTTTGAAAATACAATTGTGGTTCCTCATTTTAGGTAGAGAATAAATGGTTAATACATGTGATGTGTTAAGTAAATGTTTATTATTATTATTGTTTATTATTATTATTATTATTATTATCTGTGTTATATCATTGCTTTGCTTCTCCCTCTACCTGTTCTTCCTGCTACTATTATAGACTGCAGAAAAATGTGTAGCAATGGGTTCTTTTTTTGTGATATTGAAAGTTTAGTCTTTAAAGTAATTCAACTGTATTGTAATGTATACTAGGGGCCCAGTGCATGAATTCGTGCACCTTGAAAGAAGCTGTGGGCCAAGAGGTTGCAGTGGGCACAGGGTCTGGTCCTAGCACATCCTCTGCAGCCCTGCCTTGTCCCTCCTGCCCTGGCCCCCAGTCCCCTGTCTGCTGGAAACCTCACTCCCGCTGCCGCTGCACCCATGCACTTATGACACCAGCCCCACTTGCACCTGCTGCTGGCGTGGGCCCCAATTAAGAGTGATTGAGGCCAGCACTGTCAGTGGGTGTGAGCGGTGGCTGCTGTCCTGATCACCCCTCAGCAGCAGGGGGAGGTGGGGAAGCCTTCAGAGGCAATCAGGGCTGTCAGACACCACTCACATCACTGATGGTGGTGATCGATTGGGGCTGAGACCAGGCACCAGTTGTGGGTGAGAGTGGCGACTCTGGAGCCATCAGTGTTTGTGATCGGAGCCAGTGCTGGCAGTGGGTGTAAACTGTGCTCTGGCACCAGCAGTGGGTGTGAGCGGCAGCTCTGGTGCCAGCAGTGGGTGTGAGCGAGGCTGGCACCAGCAGCAGGTACAAGCAACAGGCGGGACTGTGGCGCGCAGGAGAAAAGAATTTTCACTATCCACCAGAAGCTCATCCCAATGACAATGACTGGCGCCCCGCCTTGGTCTAGTGCCCCTGCTCACCTGCTCCACTATCCCAGCTGACACCTGCCATGTTCTGCACTCTGCTGCCTGCTGCCAATGTCTGCCATATTCCACGTGTGCCCCCTGCTGGTCAGCCCACATCACAGTGACCAACTGGTTCTCTTATTCTGCTTTTCACTCTATTTGCATATTAGCCTTTTATTATACAGGATTTCTCATAGTTTGGTCACTCCATGTAGATGATGAAATGCCAGATATGCAATACTTCCAAAACAGTTAAGTTTATGCATAAATTTCCAAGGCTGATGTCTCAACATGCCTCTGAAATATTTCTGTGCAAGCATTTCAATGAAAAAATAATAATAAATTATTGTGACAATGGATGGATACTCTGTATAAACTTTCTTAACTTTATTCACAATAAGATTTTTGGCTGGATAGTTATCAGGAACAGACTATCCTAGATTCTGAAACCACTTAGATTAACATGATGTCTAATGTTCTACTATTGATCAGAGATAAATAGCATCTACTAGCTGCCTCACTGAGATTTTGTTATTTATTTTCCAAGAATTTAAATAGGCCTAACATAAAAATATGGTTGTGAAACTCAGGAAAAAAAAAAAAAGAATGTTACTGAGTTTGGAATCCCTTCTGGTATTTCTTACCTGAGCTGAAGATCAAGAAACAGAGGTTACTAGGTCAGCTTCCTTGAGTGGAATTATCCCAAGGTCAGAAAATCTGGTAGCAATGACTGTACAATTATCAAAGATCAAGGTGTTCCAAGCATTTGTAAAATAATTGAAGAACATACATATCATCAGCCACTCCTTTGACTTATTTCTGTACCAACAAGGTGGAATGTCACCTGCGCATAGGATCAAGTTACATTCATTTGGTGATTCTTGGTTGTTCTCTTTGTCATTATAACCTGACCTTCAGTATTACAATTGAGAAAATAAAACTGTGTTGCTTACTAACCCTAAACACCAGAGATGTTTGTGCAGAAGACATTTATACTGCTCTGAAATTTCTGTCTACCATTCCTATCCTTTCCATTTTTCATTGGGGTTCACTTTGCTTACCTAAGAGATTCGCCCCCTTGAATCCCTGGAACTAAATAAATCTCCTTAATTACCTCAGTGGACAGTTATTCAACATTCTTTTTGGCTCAACCAGGCTTTGAGTGGAAGAAAGATGTAAATTCTCTGCTGATTTTAATGGGCTTTCAGCTTTCCTTCCATGTTTGCATGTTGAAATGATTTTAATACAATTATGTCAGGGGATGTATTCCTTTTATAAAATACATGCGGTTATCAAAGAAAAAAAATAATGGGACCAATTTTTAGATAAAATTTATTTTCATCTTACCCACTTTTTTGTTTTGTTTTGTTTTTTTTATTGGATGCTGAGTACTGACAACACAGTCATTCTCCACACGAAAATGATTATAGTTAAGCTAACTCAATGCTAAGTATTAGATAAATTCAATTTCTTTATGAAAATGTAATTTCTTCAATGAAGAGAGTATCTTTTGGAAAGAATACTGACACATTAGCAACTGAATTGCAAACATTAGTAAAGCAACACATATTCTTTTTAAACCACCACAGAGAGAATAAACTAGAGGCACAGCCTTGCTTCCACAACCCGACCTAGAAAATAAGGGTGCAAAACATTTCACTCTCCGAGGAGACATCCTTCCCCCGACAGTACACTTAAGAAATGCTTATCATTCAACCAAAGAGCCACTGAGCCATTTCAATGCTTCAAAGTATTGGTACAGTTGCATTTCTTCCAAGGTGGGTCACCTAGCCTTGGACCACATGATGTTACTTTGGTTTTCCAATAGAAGTCACAAAAGAGATTGATCCCTACCTTTGGATGTTTTTGCCTTCCTTGCCATATGCAGAGCCATGTAACATGAGCTCTTTCCTTGGTGGCTAATCTGATGTATTACTTGTCGCGAGGCTCCAGAGACCTAGAAAAGAAATTGCTGCAGTAGCGAGCATCCTGCAATTACTCAGGCTGTAACAGCATAGACCGAACACACCACATTGCTCCCCAGGTGGCTTTGTTGTGCCTTACTCCCTGCTGGCAGGCCTTTTGCTGTTCCAGGGATCCTGGAGACTGAGTTTGAACCTGCCTAGAGTCATCTGATCCTTGCAAAGCTGAATTATACCCAGTGTATACTCAGTGGGTATCAAAATTCAAATGTTTCAAGAATCTGAGTATATCTTTCATTGTCAGTGAAATATTGAGCTTCTATGAAGAAACAGCCAATATCTAGTAGGAGCAGATATTTAACAAAGCAATATCTATTTTTAGGTTATAAATATTCAAAGAAAATAAGAAAAAAAGCACACATAAACATATTTTAAATGAAAAACAATTATGATTTTATATATTTTAACTAAAAGCAATTTTGGCTGATGATTTCCCATACTTTTCTGATGTTTCTTGAACTACGTTAAGATTCAACACATCCTTGTGCAATCAATTGTTTGAGTTTGTATTGTCCCTTTTACAAAATTATACTACACAGATAATGGCAAATAAAAGGTTTTTCTCAATGAGTGTGATTTTAATATCTAAACATACTACTTGGCAATTGTAGCAGGCCACAGTTATAAGTTATAAATAAAGCCGTGTAACTGTGCAGAAAGTTGATTTCTTTAATCTGACCTATTCTCCTTCTTTCCTTTTGATTCAAGCTGGTGTTGTCTAGCCTGGGAGTACTCACCCATATTCTTCTCCCTTGCACAATGACTCCCTTAGTCAGTGAGCCCTCAGGACAAATAGGTCTGATCAGAACCCAATAATCTTAGGAATGAAGCCCCAGGACTATTGGCCGCACGGAGAGAGTTTTAATCAAAGTAAAGATATTTAAGCCTCAGTTGTGTTTAGCTCCAGACCCAGAAAAGCAAAAGGACTCTGCCCACCATACATTTGTAAAATTAGATAGAACAACAGCATGGTTGCCAACAGGACCAGATGCAACGATCAATTATCTCATCCACTAGCACTGACCAATCAATAGACCACGACCCTTACTCCACCATAATTAATGATTTTTCCCTTATAAAACTCATCACTAGAAACCATAGGAGGGCCAGGCCTTTGAATATGAGCTCACCTGTACCCCGGGTCTGGCATAATTTTCTTAAAATAAACCTTTACTTTCTTGACTGCAAACTCTTCTGTTTGCATGTGTTTGGGCTCTGATGCACACAGACAAAAGAACTTTTAGTTTAGTAACAGCTGTAATAAATTTTTATTAATGCTAATAACTTCCTATATAGCTATGCATAGGAGAAGATATTTTTAAAAAATATATCTTATTCATTTTTTACAAAGAGGAAGGGAGAGGGATAGAGAGTTAGAAACATTGATGAGAGAGAAACATCGATCAGCTGCCTCCTGCACACCACCTACTGGGAATGTGCCCGCAGCCAAGGTGCATGCCTTTGATCAGAATCAAAACTGGGACCCTTCAGTCCACAGGCCAACGCTCTATCCACTGAGCCAAACCGGTTAGGGCAGGAGGAGGTATTTTGAGAATAAATTCCATATAAGTGTGATTCAATTTATGTAAGGGAAAGAAAATATTAATAAACAAGAGACTATATTATAGTATTCACTGATTACCTATGAACCTAATTCCTTTGCCATGTTTAAATTATTTTCCGTTTAAACCCCTGTTTCTGTAACATTTTACTCTTTTTGAATGAATGTAAATATGCAGGTTCAAAGGTAGGGAGCATGAGCCAAATTTGCATTGGTCATGGTAAGTATAAGTCCTACCAAATTGATATCATCATGAAAAGATGATAACCACTCAAGAAATCAGCCCCGCTTGTGTGGCTCAGTGGCTGAGTGTTGACCCATGCACCAGGAGTTCCCCAGTTCAATTTCCAGTCAGGGCACATGCAGACTCCATGTGGATGGTCTCTCTCATCAACGTTTTTCTCTCTCTATCCCTCTCCCTTCCTCTCTCTCTAAAACAGCAGTTCTCAACCTGTGAGTCGTGACCTCTTTGGGGGTCGAACAGGGGTCGCCTAAGACCATCCTGCATATGAAATATTTACATTACGATTCATAACTGTAGCAAAATTAGTTATGAAGTAGGAACGAAAATAATTTTATAGGAACTGTATTAAAGAGTCATGGCATTAGGAAGGTTGAGAACCACTGCTCCAAAATAAGTAAAACTATATTTAAAAAAATAGTAGTAAAGTGATGACTGAGCTACATTAATCAATAATCATTTGATCTTTTTAGTCACAGGTTCAGAGAGTGAGGCTGATAGGTAAGTTTGGGGAAAAGCAACAGAAAACAGTGTTTGGCAATCAGAATAAATATTTCAAAACATTAACTATTGATCCTTTTTAATCACTTTTGAAAAATTCAAAGAAGTTAGGCATAGGATAAATTGATTTTTTATTATCTCTCCATGATATTATCATTAAAAATTAATTCTATTTGCATGCTAGTGGAATTTACACTTCCTCAGTTAATATCAGCATAGGTTTTAAATTGTAAAAGTTTACAACTTACTTTCCCAGTTGAAGAGCAGTTTCCATCACTTGGTTACTAGGAAACAATGGAGTGCTTTCTGTTGGTCAGCCTGTCTCTTCAAAGCTAACAATGTTCCTAAATATTGTGTGAGCCACTTAGCATTATAATATATGAGATGATAAAATAGTACTACTTTACTTAATTTAACAAATACATATTGCTTAGGAAAATAAAAGACTAGTTAGATTTTGATTTATTTAGAGACAAAATTAACAGTATAATGTATCTAAAAATTCTATAACACAAAAGCATTTCTGCTGTAAGTCTCTCGGCGTAAACTCAGAACTAGGAAATCAACTTCCATTATGTGTAGTAGAGAAGGACGATCTGCTAAACAGCCCTCCCTCGCGTGTGACTTCAGCGGGTGCTTCACTGGAAAGGAGTACTTAACTCGGTAATTACGCTCTTCACACTTAACCTGGTGGATAGGTCTCCGGCTAATGCTCTCAGACTCCGAAAGAAGCATGAACCATTCTTAGTCTAATTGAAGCATTCTTGGTCAAACGAATTAAATGTAGAAGTTGTGACCTTTAAGCTCTGCTTGTAAATTTGCACTTATCAAAAATTTGGCTTTTTCTTCTGTTATGAGCCAATGAGAAAACATTTTTTTAAGACAAACACTGGGGATTCTTTAGCTTTTTAAAAGTTCTGCTCCTTTGAATTTGTGAAGAACAAGTGACACCAGGCATTCTGCCTTGTTTTTCTAAGTACCACCGTGGGTCTCTCTGATGTCTTAATTAAAACTCATAATGTTTCTAAATGATTAAAATGATTTAAGAAAATTAGTACAGATACATTTTGAAAAGTAGCATTTTAACATTATTTTAAAACAGGTTTCTGCACACATACAATAAATGTTTCTTGAAAAGTAAATATGGGTATATAGATAGAGCATTTTTCCTGGTTTAATTCTGCATCTTAAAGCTTTCTAACATGTCCTAACTGGTTTGGCTCAGTGGATAGAGTGTTGGCCTGTGGACTCAAGGGTCCCAGGTTTGATTCCAGTCAAGGGCATGTACCTTGGTTGTGGGCACATCCCCAGTAGGGAGTGTGCAGGAGGCAGCTGATCGATGTTTCTCTCTCATCGATGTTTCTAACTCTCTATCCCTCTCCCTTCCTCTCTGTAAAAAATCAATAAAATACATTTTTTAAAAAAGCTTTCTACCATTAAAACTCTCACAATAGAAGCAATATGTACTATGTACTTTTTACAGAGAAAATCTACTTACAGAGGAACACATGTGTCTTCTTTTCCCATAGTTCTTAGGGGCCTAACCTATCATCACTGCAGAAGAAAGTAAATACAGTTGACTCTTGAACTACATGGATTTGAACTGTGTGAACCACGCATACGAGGCTGTGTTTAATAAATACGATCGGCACTTTGTTCCTTAGGTTTGAATCTACCAGCTTCAGTCTCTGCTATCAAAACAGTATTTTTACAATTCCAGCCATGGTTTCCCCAACCGTGGATTGAAAACTCTGTTTTTAATCTTCAGTTGGTTGGATGTGGGGATGGGAAGACTTGACTGTAGAGTGAAATGCTTCATGCAAATTTCCGACCTCTTTGGTCTCACTGCCCCTAATCCCCAGTGTTTTTCAAGGGATTGCTACCATTCAGCACAAAGGACTAGCCACAGTGAAGGTGACAGTGGGAAGAGCATTGAAGGGAGCCCAGGACCAACCATCTATTCTTTAAATTTCTTTAAAATAATGTCCTCTTGGCTAGGAAGTATGACTCAAGGAAAGATGGAGTGAGGCCAAACATTTAACATGCAGCTATTCATCACTGTTTAAACTGAGAAACTTTCCTTTTAATATTTTCTGTAGGTGTAGCTATTGTTTTCTAGTGCATCCTTGCCCTGTGGAAGCACTTAGTAGAGATGTCAGTATAACAGGAGCTCCTAAAAGCAAGAACAGAGACAGGCAACAGGGGAACTTAGCTGCTAAAGCACTATTATCACATCTAATGTGGTGCAACTGGAAGAACCATTTACAGTCTATAAAGAGCAGCAAAAGAGAAAGTTCACAACTTGATTCCCTGTGAAGCTGACTCTGAGATGGAGGTTATTACCCAGGTCTCTTGAGGTGACCTGTGAAAGGGAAGGGAAGGAAGCAGGATTGGGCTGAGGAAGTCAAGCTTCAGTTTACTCTAAAGAAAGCGTCAGTGGACGAGAGCAGTCTGAGGATGACCTGACCCTTCGGAGATCCCCCCCCACGCCATGAGGGAAGAAGATGCAGCCACCCTGAGAAGGAGCATATTGCTTGGGAAGTGGCTCCCTTTCCATGAAAGAATCCCCAAAGGGGTCTGACAATTTCAAGTTGTCTGCTGGCAGCACTCCTAGCAACTGGGGCAATAAATCCTTCATTCCGCGAGGGAAGTAAAGAACAGAATCTAGCTCTCTATTGATGAAAGCGTTTGCATTTTTCCTGACATCTGTTTTTCCTCTCGGCCTCTTCCAATCCATCCTGCATTTAGCTGCCAAGTAAATCTTGACTTGTTTATGAAACTACAAGTTCCCCAGACTGCATTTTGAACCACAGATCACTACTTAAACTCTGTTATCTCTTTTCGTCTGCCATATTGCTCATTATATAAAAATTTTGCCCATTGTTATTTCCTAAAAAAAAAAATAAAAAATTATAAAATAAATGTATCTGGTCCCTTGTCCTGGAATACAGATGCTCATTATGTTCTCTCCATCTCTGCATATGCCCTTGAATTTACCTCACAGCACTGTCATCCCTGGTCTTGCTTTGGGTTTTATTTCTTCCAAGAAGTATTTCCTGCTAGGCGCCACTGGGCTCCTTTTCCCTAACCCCTAATACACTTACATTCTGTACTGCGAGTATTTGTCTAGGTGACTATAGGCAAATCAGGTAGATCAGATACTGTGTCGTATTTTGGTTTGTTTTGTTGTCTAGCACAGCTGCTAGCCTATTTTTATTATGCAGCCATAGAGGATACTTATTAATACTTGTTACTTATCTGATAATTATGTTCCTTATTTACCAAGGCAACCAATAATGGCTTTGACATGGTGTAGTATGCACCGTCCCTCCTCTCAAGTCCCAGACCTCTTTATCATTTCTTTTCCAAATACAGACAATTACCTTTCAATTAATTGTATACATGTTTTATTTCTCTTAATATTTTGTAAGCTACTTTAGGGTGAGAACACTGTTTATTCCTTACCCCCTTTTTTATCCCAAATGTCTGGCACAGTGTTTTACAGGCAGAAGGCACCAAATGCATACTCATAATGTGGTGAAATATTAATGAAATTTAAAACTGGGCATTGAAGCTAGAAAAAAGGTGTATTTCCTGGCGAACTGAAAGATGATTCACTATCATGAGCTTGTTGCTTTAACTAACTCATTATTGCTCTATTGGAGGAAAATCTACTGTTGTCACTAATAAGACAGTACTATATTTCAGTAGCATATTCTGTGAGATATAGGACATTAATGCAGTGATTTTTGGAAAAAGCTTGTCTTAAATATTTGCAGAGACAAAGGCCATATCTTTGCCTGATTCTAATCCCACCACCTTATAAATTTGGGGATTGCTACCCTATGTAAATATAGCATTTCCCTTGTTTTGTTGAAATTTCTTAAGTGATAGCCTATAAAGCTTTTCCTATTCATAGATTAAAAAGTAATAATTTACTATATTTTTCTTTTTGCTAAATAGTGAAATTCCTGTGGCAGCCACAAAAGTATGGAAAAGACTCCCCTCTTCCAGGGTTTTCCTTGCAAGCACAAGTTTTTTTGTTGTTATCATCACCATTTAGCCACAAATTTGTTATCTTTTACACTGCTAATATGTTATAAAAATGAATATCTCTGAGAACAGAGGAGATAAAATAAAGTATTTTTTATTTTAAGAAATTGACTTAGGGAAAGGGAGACTTAGGTTCAGTGTTAAACTCAACTTTATCCCCTGATTATTTTCCTGTGCTTTTTTTCTATTACAGCTGCAATACATATCATATTTTCTGGCGTATAAGATGATTTTTTAACCCAGGAAAATCTTCTCAAAAGTCGGGAGTTGTCTTATATGCCGGGTGTCGTCTTATAGGGCGGGTGCTGAAACTTCTGAGCTGGACTGGAAAATCTGCGGTCACCACATATGGGGGGGGCGGGGAGCTCAAAAACGGCCACACTCCATTCATTTCAATGGAGCTGGAGGAGACCGCAAGTGTCTCCAGTTGGCTCCTTTTTGTGCCGCGTATGGTCTCCTTCCGGACTTTTTAACCCAGGAAAATCTTCTCAAACGTTGGGGGTCATCTTATATGCCCAGTCATCTTATACACCGGAAAATGCGGTACTCATTATATTAACAGAAAAGTAAGAAAAAGCACATATATAATAGGACATAAATACAGGACACAAATATAAAGAGCAGGAAGAATCTTCAAATTGACCCTAGACCCCACCCACATTGTGAGGCCTTTCTTTTTCTTTTTTCTGAGCATGGTAGTACATGTTTTAATTACTCCATATGTTGAATTGTATAGCTTGGAAATTCTTGATTCTATATAAAGTGAAGTTTCTCCTTTTTTTCCCTAAAATAAAAACATTTATGAAATTATCACTTTAACTCAAAAATGTTAAAAATGTTTTTAAGGTAAAAATTTGGCAAACCATTTCACTGTTCTGCAAAAATAATAAACAAAAACACTGAAATCCTGTATACATCTGAGGTAGATGGCAAAATGGGGCCCGATTATGATTTTTCACTCCTTCCTATAACCATGATCTTGGCCATGTAACTTCATTGTGCTCTTTCTCTATGGGGTTTGATCATTTGGCCAATGAAATGAGGTGGAAGTGCCATTCTAGACATTATAAACCAAGATTTCAAGGGCCATGAGTGTTTCTACTTATATTTCTTTCATTTCCATAAGGCATGCTCTAGTTGGCTACTGGAAGATGAGAGACACATGAAGCAGAGATGAGTACACCAGTTTTCCCAGCAGATACTCAAGTATATAAGTCACCTCAGCCAAGACCAAAAGGCCCTTCAAGCCAGGACTATAATTAACTAGGCACAATGCACTGGGGTGGAGGGGGGTGTGTGTGTCCCTCAGCCCAGCCTACACCCTTTCCAATTTGGATGCCTCAAGGGATGTCTGACTGCCCATTTAGGCCCAATCCCACCAGGCAGCTGGATATCCCTCTCATAATCTGGGACTGCTGGCTCCCAACTGCTCACCTGCCTGCCTGATTGCCCCTAACTGCTTCTGCCTGCCAGCCTGATCACCCCCTAACTGCTCCCCTGCTGACCTAGTTGCCCCTAACTGCCCTCCCCTACCAGCCTGGCTGCCCAAAACTGTCCTCCCTGGTGGCCCAGTCACCCCTAACTGCCCTCCTTTGTTGGCCTGGTCACTCCCAACTGCCCTCCCCTGTAGGCCTGGTCCCTCCCAACTGCTCTCCACTGGTAGCCTGATTGCCCACAACTGCCATCCCCTGCTGGGCATCTTGTTTCCACATGGGGATGGCCATATTGTGTGTTGGAGTGATGGTCAATTTGCATATTACTCTATTAGATAGGATTGCTGGCCAGGAGATTCATGAGCTAAATGAATGCTTATAGATATATAGTTTAAAGCGTTTGTGACTATTATACAACATTGTGGTGCCAAAACATATTCTTTCAGTGCTGCAGAGAAAAATTTGTGTTATTTGTTGCCATTTTAGAGGATACTATCTAGTGTGCAAAAAAAAGGGCCTTCATATGGTAAGTTTACAATGGAGTATTCAATCATGTATTTTAAAATCTCCGGTATTTTTCCCTGGCTGGTATGGTTATTTTATGTCTGTCAAGCACACATGCTCAGCTTACAAAGTAATGATCCTATATAATAAAAGGTTAATATGAAAAGTGTCTCCTTGCGAGTTAGATTGACCAGGAGTTTAAATGCTCACTATGGCATACACTGACCACCAGGGGGAAGTGTGGAACAAAGGAAGGCCCTAGGGACTCTACCCAGGTATGAATTTTATGCACTGGGTCTCTAGTTTACTTATAGATTTTACTGTAGTTCATAGTAACCTGTTCTCTAAAAGCTTAAATTACACAGTAGTAGCCTTTTCTAGAAATCAATTTTAAGTCTTTAGATTTTTGCTATATACTTAAAAAATAATTTTGGAAAGTCTGGCTGGTTTTGCTCAGTAGTTAAGCATCAATGCAGGAACCAAGAGGTCACAGTTTGATTCATGGTCAGGGCACATGTCCAGGTTTGCACATGGATCCCCAGTAAGAGCATGCAGGAGGTAGCCAATCAATGATGTTTTTCTCTCATCAATGCTTCTATCTTTCTATTCCTCTACTTTCCAGGACTGCTGGCTCCCAACTGCTCACCTCCCTGCCTGCCTGATTGCCCCTAACCACTTCTGCTTACCAGCCTGATCGTCCCCTAACTGCTCCCCTTCCAGCCTGATTGACACCTAACTGCTACCCTGCCGGCCCAATCATCCCCAACTGCCCTCCCCTACTGGCCTGGTTGCCCCCAACAGCCCTCCCCTGCTAGCCTGTTCGCCCCTAACTGCCTTCCTCTGCCAGCCATCTTGTGATGGCCACCTTGTGACAACATGGGGCACCATCTTGTGACCACAGGGGGGAAGCCATCTTGTGACCACATGGGGGAAACCATCTTGTGATGACATGGGCACAGCCATCTTGGGACCACATGGGGGTGGTCATCTTGTGTGATGGTGTGAAGGTCAACTTGCACATTACCTCTTTATTATATAGGATATGCATGTGTTAACTACATTTATGCACTTTGTGTAAGATGTAGAGGCTAATTTCACTGTTAAATTTATTGCCAAAGATTGCATTACCTAGTGTATTGATAATAAACACTATTTTCTTGTCACGAATATAATTATACCATTTTTCCTCATAAAATATGATAAAATTCATGAAACTCTGCTTTATATGAACACATTTTATAATGAGATTTATAAGTGAAAACACCAACAGGTAAAGAGCACTTTGTGATATTTATATAATTAACTTGTACTTTCCTGGCCTCATTTAAACTACAATGTAAGGTGAAGCCTAAAAGTGTCATAGTTAATAATAATTCACTTTCATAGTATTTATGCTTAGAACATTTGAAATGGCATCATTTTAAAATTAATTCTAATCCTAAATGTCTTTTCCCTCCTCCTGCATTATTGGCAGGTGTGTGTGTGTGTGTGTGTGTTTGTGTGTGTGTTTGTATGTGTATTTTACCTCACCTGAGAACATGTTTATTGATTTGAGAGAGAGAAACATTAATATGAGAGAAACATCCATTGGTTGCCTCCTGTGCACACCCTGATTTGGGATCTAACTCTCAACCTGGGTGCACAGGAGGACTTTCCAACCAACTAAGCCAGGTGGCAGTGAGGTGTTATGCTCCCCTAAGAATGCATATATTGGTGTGCCAAATTAATGCATATCTACCAAAGAAAAATTAAAAAAATAACCTTTCAATGTGGCTAACCTTTTATCTGTTTCTGTATAATATATTCATCAAAGAGAAAAGGCAAGTTTTATTTACTCAGTTATTTATTTAGCAACTTTTTATTCAGTTCCTACCACAAAGTTAGTTTCCATAGAATCCTTGTTTGCATGGAGTTTAGAGTATAGCTGTGGATACAGATACGCAAAATCAGGTACAATACAGTTTTATACATGCCATCATTTGAAAGAGTGCCTTTTTTAGTCAAAAAGAAGAAATTCTGTCTCCTATTACTCAGAGTTATTGGCATTCTCTTTAGTCTTAATTACCATTAACATAAAAATTCCTGTTCCTGTAACTTCCTTATCAATGGTGTAGTCACTGGAGGAATATCACACCAGACACAGAACCTCTGAGCGAATGATGAACTATAGACAACTTTATAATTTTCTCTAAAGCAGTCACCCTCACATCAAACACTAAGATGCAAATTAGCTACATATCTATTCTTTTCCTCTGCCAGAACAACATTTTCCTGAGGATTATCATATCTCCATTTCAATATTTTACAAGTAGCTGAAATCATGTAGCATCTCTAATTAACTCCCAAAATTCTACAGTGTGGTGCAGAGAATAACTTGCCTATGGTGATACTGAGAACAGTGTCAAGTTCATGAGCTGGAGCATACAAATGTAGCTTTCAAGTTAAATTTCACATCAGGAAGCACTTGGGAAATGTATTGCTATGCAATCCAAATATATCAAATTATATATACAGCTAACTTTCTGTGTTACGAGGGAGAAAATGTTTCCCTATCCCATCCATAAACTAGAGCATGCAATCTGTATTCTGTACAAAATACAGATATAGATTCTTGCACCAGATAGGAATGGCAATCAATATGCTACTATTTGGTCTATGATGTAAGGTCATTTTAGACTTCCTGAATTTGGCAAAATATAATCTCATAGTTTTTACTCTGATAAAATGTAAAATAGCTTTCTTATTTTGTGTTGGATGATATTCTATACTAATAAGATGTTATTTGAGAAATTGCTCTTACTCTATGTAGAGATTTTACATCCTATATAATAAAAGCCTAAGATGCAAATTGTCCTCTCTGGAGTTCGACTGCTTGCTATTATGTCACTTACCACCAGGGGGCAGCATGGAACATGGTGGGCATTGGCAATGTGGTGCTGGCAGTGGGCAGCAGTGGAGGCGCTGCTGGCCCTGATGGGCCCTGACAAGAGTGGGACTGTGGCAGGATGGTGGAGCAGGTGAGTGGGCCAAACCAGGCCAATGCGGGTGCAAGTGGGGTCCAATTGCCCACAGACAGCAACCAGCAGCGGTGGTGGAGGGCGGGGCTTCTCCCTGCCTCTCAGGCACTGAGGGAGCTGGGCCGAGGCCCCAGCCCAGATTGAGTGTTCCATAGGCGGGATGGTGGAGCAGGTGAGTGTGGAGTGCCCAGTGGAGTGCCAGGCAGAGCTGCCGGGCTGCGAGGCTGGGAGTGTGAGCTTGGTCTGCTAGCCTAGGGGTGTGAGCTGGGGCCCGATCCCCACAGGCCACCCTAGGGACCCTACCCATGCACAAATTCATGCACCAGGCCTCTAATATATTTATATTTTATTGTAATATTTACAAATATCTGTTTTCAGTTAATAGCTTTTATCTTCATTGTTTTGTGGTATCTATTAGTTGAGAGAATTTTTAAATCTGATAATGTCAAATGTTCCATCTCAGTTTTCTATGGTCATGTTAAAATATCCTTCCCATTCCCCAAGTTGAGCAGAGCATCTTCTATGTAACTTTTAAAATTTGTCCATTCTAATTAATAAATTTACAAGTTGATGTAAAATTTTGTAAGTAACATTTCTTAATTTTTT
This sequence comes from Murina feae, assembly GCA_004026665.1. Taxonomy (NCBI): domain Eukaryota; kingdom Metazoa; phylum Chordata; class Mammalia; order Chiroptera; family Vespertilionidae; genus Murina; species Murina feae. The sequence continues at coordinate 18,226 of PVJC01029401.1, forward strand.
TGTTTTATTTTTATATCAATAATCATTTTTCTCATAATAATTTATTAAATAATCCATCCTCTTTTCAAAGACCTGTAATGACTCCTCTGGAATATATTAAACTTTCCCACATATGTGAGTGTTTTCCCCACCTTTCTGATCTGTGTCATTTATTTATTTTCCATCACCGTATCAGTATTATACCATGTAATGTGTTAATGTCTTCATTTTGTAAGATCTTTATTTCTACTAGGTCAAATATATACTCACCCCACTTTTTGTCATAAATATATTGAATATTCTTTGGCTTTGGACATCCAGATAAATTTTAGTTAACTTGTCAAGTAAGTGAAAATTTTTTTGGATTGTTGATTTGAATTATAATGACTCTTCATAAAAATAGGAAGTACTGATATCTGTATAAATTAGGTATTTATAAAAATGTAATCATTCTGTACTTCCTTTATATTTTTGAATTAAAAGTTTTAGAATTTCCCAGCTTATTTTGCAAATTTGTTGCTGAGGCAGTGCTTTATGTTCTCTGTTTTTCTTTTAAACTATAATATATAATACTATTTTAAATTCTAGATATTTCATTGTCTATCACTGGTATAAATGTAGAATATATATATATATATATATATATATATATATATATTCTTACAGATAGTAACACTGGTCATACCTATTGATTATGATATTTTTATAAGTTATTTGAAGATTTTCAAATAGATTTATCATCTGCAACTAATAATTACGTTTTTTTTCATTTTAAATTCTATCTTTTATTTCCTTTACTTGTCAAATTGTGCTGGCTACAACTTTTGGTGCATGTTCAATGGAAGTGATAATGTGATTTTAATAAAATTATATGTGCTTTGTTTCTTGGTTTGTATATTTTAAATGAGCATCTATGCTTTCAACTGAAAAGATTAATAGATTCACATTCATTTGAATTACTGACATAGTTGAATTTATTTCCATTGTATAATTTGAGGGTATCATTCTTTGGTTTTTATTATATTTTATTGTTTTTATTGGCCCAATTTCGTTTTTCTTTTTCAAAAAAGAATGTATGGTTTAAATGCTACACATTCTATTTCTATACGTTTCCATTAACTTTTTAAAAATATGTTTTTATTGATTTTAAAGAGAGAGAAAGGGAGAGGGAGAGAGAAATTAGAAACATTGATGAGAGAGAAATATCAACATTGATCAGCTGCCTCCTGCAGCCCCCTGCTGGAGATGGAATCAGCAACCTGGGCATGTGCCCTGACCAGGAATCTAACTGTGACCTCCTGGTTCATTGGTAGATGCTCAACCACTGAGCAACACCAGCTGGGCATGCTTTGTTTTGCTTTTATTTACTTATATAGTTAAATTTTTTATTGATTTCAGAGAGGAAGGGAGAGGGACAGATAGAAACATCAATGATAAGGAGAATCATTGATTGACTACCACCTGAACGCCCTCCAGTGGGGACCAAGCCAGCAACCGTGGCAAGTGCCTTGGCTGAGAAGGGAACCATGACCTGGTTCATAGGTCGATATGCAAGCCCTCAGCCACACCAGCTGGGCTTGTTTTGTTTTTAACCTCCTCTGTTGACTTTGGGCTTCCCTCACTCCTCCTCCTCAGAGAAAGCCTGGGTCTTCGGCTCTATTAGCTGCAATCCACTACTATGATACTGGAGCCCCTTGGTGAGACGGTAAGATGAGGGCCGAGAAGCATCCCATAATATTTCTGTATATCTCAGTTATTTCTTGGTCTGTGTTTCTGCACTGTGACATTCACTGTTTCCCCAGGAGTATGGATTGTTTTCTCCTCCATTCTCTAGGCGCAGCATCCCAGTTTATTTCCTTGAAACCCTGACTCCTTTAGAATACATTTCTTTTCTCTCTTAGGTGAGGTAGGAAGATTGGAAGAGCCTATAGTTTGAGAAATTGTCTTCTCCCTCTCAGATAAAGATGTGGCAAAGTGGTTTCTCCTGAAGAGATATATATATATTTTTTTTTTATGAAAAAGGCTATGGGCATATTTGACAAGGATAGTGCTTTCTCCGTGCTGTAATTCTGATCACCTTTATTGTCATTCAGCTTTCAGCTTTATCAGTTTAGCTGTATTCTATAAATTAAATATTATTATTTATATATACAGTGGTTATCTGCTTATATTCAACTTCTTGTTTATAATTTTCTTCATTTATTTGTCCTTTATGTTCCTCAGAACATTATTTTTATAGTACATTCTTGGGAAATTTCATTAGTAGGAGTTTCTTGATAGAAATACGTTTTACTTATCTAAATATTTTTATTTCAAAGTCATTCTTGTATACTAATTTACTTTTCATAAGATTTTAGTTTGACATTTTGTCATATGACATTGAGGAAATTGCCTGTGGCTTCAGATGGTTCTGTTGAGATGCCTGCAACTGTCAATGTAGTTCCTTCTAAGTGCTCTCTCTTTTTTATTTTTATTTTTTCCTATATCTGCTTTTAGATTTTTCTCTATGTCTGTATTGTTTTGTAGTTTGGCTATGGTGTGGGTTTACTTTTATTTTCTGCTTGGATTCCAGAAACTAAGGGTCTTTGCCATTGAATCTCTTCAGAATATTGCTCAGCCTTTGTCTCTTTCAGGACATTTCTCCTTGTCTACTCTCTATCTTATCATCCCAGACTCTGAAATGTGTTAACTTCCATTTCCAAATCTCTAGGTATTTATCTGTATCTTCATTATTTGAAAATTGAGCCACTCTGGCTGGCAACAGTTTTTATTTTTAAAAAAAGTCATGATAATTGTTTTTTGCTTTCATATTGCACTAGAGGCCTGGTGCACGAAATTCGTGCACAGGTGGGGTCCCTAGGCCTGGCTGGCGATCAGGGCTGAGTGGGGCCTTCTGGCTGCCAGCCGGGGCCTTCCTGCTGCCTGCCAGCCACTGGCAAGGGCCTGCTGGATGGAGGGATCTATATTCTCTCCTCTGTTCCATCAAGTATACGATAGGTGCTCATTTAAAATTTTCTAGTTGATGATTTTATTAGCTGAATTAGGTGGGAGTAGGTTCATTTGTTTGAAATATATGCTAATTCTTACTTTTCTTGACTGGCTCTTTGTTAGTTTTTTCTTTCTTCAGTTTTTAATTGTATCTGTGTTACAGTTCTCTCCACGTGTTCTCTAAGAGGCATGTTTTCAAGGCCCTTCTTTTATAAAGGACTTCGGTTTTTGCCTCTAAGTTTTCTAACCAGATGTCTACACTTTAAATTTTTTGTTTTGTTTTCAAATGGATTTAATATTAAGGATTCAGGATACACGACAATTTGATATTTTGTTGTATGTTAGCTTATTTATGTTTATGACCTTAAAGGAGGCATTTTGCCTCCAATTTAACTAAGTCTGAGCAAGAAAATTCTCCCTTCAGTCTAGCATTGCTGGATAAATCTTCTCACAGCCTGCCTTTATATGGAGTTTTCTTCATTATGACTTTGTACTGTATATGGGGCACATAATTTTTCGATATCTCTGGATATCCTCAGGATATATGTCAGAGGCACTATTAGCCCATGTCTCCTGTTTCTGTATTCCCATCCTTATAAAAAAAACCTGTTAGAATTTTGAAGTTTTGTTTAATAATTTACAATTATTTCATGTAGCAAGTTTAGCTGTGTTTTAGCAAAAACATTTTAGGATATCTAGTCCCCATGTATCCTAATAATGAAAGTTCATTGTCTTTCTTCATATTATTATCATACTTATCATGGGTAGCTTTTTCCACTTCTTCAATTGACTATGTAATACATTCACTTAGTTCTTGTGACTCATTTACTTGTTTTCAAACTATATATCTACTTTGAAGAAAGATTATTGAAGCTATAGCTTAAAGGCAGGCTGCTGTTCACAATCCAGCCATAATGGGAAAGAAGACTTGGAGCTATGTGCATAAATTGGAAAACAAAGTTAACCTTCATGTCTTACATATTTTTTAAATGTTTGGCACCAACAATAATTCAGTCTCTTGGAAAGCAAATCCCATTTCAATGTGAAGATCCCTCAAGACTTAAATACATTCTCACTTCAGCATGGAACCTTTGATTGCATGCTTTCTTATGAAAGAGTAAACTTGATATATTTTTTAAATTTTTAATTAAATTTATTGGGGTGAAAATAGTTAATAAGATTATATAATTTTTTTCAAGTGTACAATTCTATGGTACATCATCTGTATATTTCGAGTAACCATTTATTTTAGATTTACAGAAATGTTTCAAGGATAGTCTAGAGAGCTTTTGTATACCCAACTTCTAATGCTAACATGTTAAATCACTAAGGTAAATATGTCATAACCAATGAACCAATACTGAGTAAGAAAAATTCATTCTTCATTCAAATTTCTTTAGCTTTTACCAAAATGTCCTCAGTTCCAGGATCCTATCACATCACATTTAGTAATCATATCTCTTTAAGGTCCTAGTTGCTGTGAGTTCCTCAGACTTTTCCTTATTTTTAATGACCTTGACATTTCCAACAAGGACTGACCAGATATTTGTAGAATACTTCTCAGTTCAGGTTTGTTTTTATCATGATTAGATGAAGTTATAAATTTGGAGGAAGAAGCTCACAGATGTGTAATGCTCTTCTTTTTACATCATATCATGGTACATACTATTTTCATGCACTACCTACATGAAGTCAGAGTATCTACATAAAATATTTAAAATTCTTCTGTAT
>PVJC01029402.1:0-21894 GCA_004026665.1 Murina feae
TCTCTGAGACTGACCATGGTGGGAGTCCTTATCCTGTCTCTCAGACTGACCATGGTGGGAGTCCTTATCCCATCTCTGAGACTGACCATGGTGGGAGTCCTTATCCCATCTCTGAGACTGACCATGGTGGGAGTCCTTATCCCATCTCTGAGACTGACCATGGTGGGAGTCCCTATCTTGTTTCTCAGACTGACGGTGGTGGGAGTCCTGCCTTTCTTCCTCATGCCTCTGCTTCTGTTGTCTGCCTGTATTTCCTGGAAAGCTATGGTCTTGTGTTCCCTCCTGCTCTTCTTCTTGCTGGGAGGTTTTATCTCCACATGACTTATTTTCCTCCTTATGATAGCAAGCTTGGACCAACTGGAACACCAGCAAGAGATATTCATGAAAATCAACATGTCCATTTCTGTCTTTATCCAAGAGGTTCAGGATGGTTTCCACAGTCTCTGGGTCATTTGGTCTCTGTGGGAAGAAAAACAAAGAGAAAAATTAGATATTTTCCTGTGGACACTAAGATGGGTGCCTAGGTTCATGCCCCAGTCCATTTAGTTTGAATGAGCCTTCCTTGTGTGAGAAGCTATTAATCTGAAGTGGTGTAGGCTTGGTTCTAGTCTTGGCTGGTTCTTAGAACCTCATCCCTTCTTGACTCATTGGAGAGAGCAGGACCATGGGGAGTAGAGATATACTTATTTAAAATCAGCTCCCTTCATAATGAATTTGGGGAAGATGTCCCACCCCATCACATGATAGTTATTTGTTTATCAACATTTTTCCAACCACAGTGTGAGCTCCTGGAGGGAGTGAAAGCTGGCTTTATCTATGTTTGTATCCTCAGTGGCTAGTGTGGCGCTGGTGTGGAGTAGGTACTTAATGACTATTGAATGAATGAATGAGAAAAATGTGTGGACAGCATTAAAATGTAGAAACTAAGACATCAATCTAGATTTCTTCTGAGAAATGATTTCCAGTTTGAAGTTCTACTTCCTCCTGTTTGAGCTCAGTAACAAGGAGATGTGTGTGTGTGTGCATGTGTGTGTCTGAGCATGCCTGTGCACACATGTCTGTGTGCTGGGAGCAAGCTACCAAGGAGCCACGTGTAACTCTCTTAGTTCCAGGGTGGAGCATGACCAAAGAAAACAAAAACTAAGCCCCAGATGCAGGGTTCAGAGTCACACACACTTGACTCCATGGGATCCGGACTCCATGCATCTTACCCGGAGGATGTTTCCAAACTCAGCCAAGAGCAGCTGCTTCAGTTCCTCCTTGCACAGCAGAGCACAGTCCCCGTCCCCTTTAGCATATTTCTGGAACACCTTGATCACAGTGAGTATGCTGTTCAGGAGTGGAGCCATTTTGGCAAAGACAGGTAAACCTAAAAGAAGAAACAAGATTTTGTCTGTGTTTAGAATGAAGCCCAGGAGACAGCATTTTCAGAGGGAAAGTGGCCCCTCTTGGTCAGCGACAGAGCTTCTCCTTAGCCACACCCCTGACCCCCTTTGACCCATGGTCTGGCTCCAAATATCACACAGTGGGAGATGGGCACAGACTATGGATTCCCTGCTAGAAAAAAAAAAGGTTATTTCCTAAAAACAAAGAAATATACAGTAGGTGTTTTACATGCTCCATCTTCTACTCCAGATGGGAATTGCTTAATTGAAATTTTCATATTAGAACAAAAAGGAAAGATGGTCAGGAAGCCTATGAGGCAGGGCCAAAGCCAGTGTCATGAAGCATAATTTACCACCAATGACTAACATGCTGAACAGGACACTACACTGACCCCACTGCAGGCCGCAGTCTTCTAATGAGCCTTGCTCAAGTAGGGAAGAAGGGTAGGGGTCTCTCACATGGCCAAGGAAACTCTCTGGGAGGCTAAATTCCAGGAAGTGCTTTTGGCCCAGATGATCACTTTGGATATGATTATAAAATAGAATCAGTGAATGCAGAACTGCTGCAGATGAAATAGCAAGCCAAATTGACTGCAGAGATGATGGAAAGTCTGATACAATCAGAGAAGTTCACATTGGCCATGCTAAGAGGCAGAGGGTCTTTGGGGATCTGGATCTCAAAGCTGTTTCTTCTTGGAAATCCCAGTTACTGGGCTTATAGGCCTCCAAACAGAAGCCCTAACTGTAAAGCACATTGGGCTTCCAGTAGCATGCAATGATGCCGATACGGATAAGTGGCAAATAACAAATTGCATGGGACTAACTGAGTCCCTAGTGTCGATTCATTACAATGAGACTTGAATATTATGTCGCCTATAGTCCAGCTCTAAATCCCAGCTCTTGCCCCCAATGAGTTCTAAACTCTTGGGTCTTGCCTAACTTGCACAAAAGGCAAATGCTCCACCAGAGGAGACTAGCAAACCACCAATAGTTCTAACCCTTGATTTTGGAATACCTAGGACACACTGTAAGAAAAGCATATATTTTTACAGCCTCAGAAGTAGGCAATCCTAGCTATAATCATATTCTCAGATAGAGCCAAGGAAATGAAGCAGGAGGGTACCTGCTACTACCCTCAGAGAGTAGTCTCAGACCTCTCCAGCCCAGCACATCACAGCCAACATTAAGAGCCTTGTGGCTACCGCCATTGCTCCCCCATGCATGTCTTACCTGTGTAAGGAGGAATGAGCAGAAGACTGAGAAGCTGAAGAGGATATTGGAGGCCTGACAACCCATCCTATTTATAGGGGTTTTAATTGTCCTACTAGGCCATCGCAGGAGACACCCATTCTGTGGCAGAGCCTGAATCACCCTGGACCCAGCCCAGTTCAGCCCAGCTTGGCTTCTCCCTCTACAAACCGTTTAGTTTATTTACTTCCCCCACTTGCTCATGAACTTGTTTGTCATTAGATTAGGTGACACAGTTCAAGTCCCAGCCCCATTTAATAGGGGAGTATGTGTGTGCTGTGGGGGTCCGAAAAGACAGAAGTGTCCATCCTTAAGATGTGTCATTCACCAAGACTAATGGAGGACAATAGTCAAATCTTACCAAAGAATATTAGTAATATGTTCATGTTACAAAAATCTGACAACATAGGGACTAGAGATTCTGGGTATATGGCCAGGACATAGTTCCTGGAAGAGATTTTTCCTAGGCTAATGTCTTGCTTGTGTGTATTTTATGTGTACTTTAATCTATTAACCTATTTTGAATTAAAAAATAATTTAACAGCTTTGCAGGCTAGTGGGGGCAGTAGACACATGACTGATTGGGGAGGGGGGAAGGCTGTGACGATGATGTTGCTATCATCACTTGAACCTTTTAAGGTTTTATGAAAAAGTTAGAGGTTAGCACTTGGCCAGCATGGCTCAGTGGTTGAGCATCAGTCTATGAACCAGGAGGTCCCAAACAGGGCACAGGCCTGGGTTGTGGGCCTCAGTGTGGGGCATGCCGGAGGCAGCTGATCAATAATTCTCTCTCATCATTGATGTTTCTCTCTCTCTCCCCCTTTCCCATCCTATCTGAAATCAATAATGCATATTTTTAAAAAAGTTAGAGTTTAGGTACACCGTGGGAGCTTATGTTATTTGTGAGTAGAGATGTAGTCATTCTCCACCTCTGCACCTGTGACATGCACCAGTGTCTTAAGCATAGGAGAGTCAAAATAAATCTTGGTGGAGTAAGTGAATTATTGGTTAGGAAAGCATTGAGGAATTTTGTGTAAAATGCAAAAAATTCTAGATTTGCTGTACTTTCTATTTTTGTTTCTGGTTGTACTTTTTTTCTAGGTTGCCATCCATCAACCAGTTAGTAGTGCTTGGCATTCTGCAAGGGAATCATAAAAGTGCAGGGAGATTTTAATCCAGTTGGAGTAAAGAAGCTTTATGTAGAAGAAAGATTTTGAATGCCAGGAACAGAACACGAGGAGTGTTGAGTGTTGAGTGTTGGAAAACCTGGGTATGTATGGAGTGTTCATACATACTCAGGGGCTGGGCCCAGACTTACCTTAGAATGTGGGATTTGTGTTGATCCCTGAAGGATTCAGGTGGCAGAAAGGAAAGGAGAGAAATTCTGGTGGGAGAAGGGAAAGACCAAAGAGACAAAGGTGAGAATTTACAGGGTGTGTTTGGATTAGAGTGAGTTGGTAAATCTGGCTGGAGCAGAGGGTGTACAGGAGAATAGAAATAGAAAATCTTGGAGCTGAAAAAGAAATCTAGTCTTAGCCTCCTGATTTTACAGATGAGGAAACTGAAGCCCAGCTAGACTGAGTGATTGCCAAGCGTCCAGCAGGGTTATGACTAAAACCGGGCCTAGAACCCTTGTCCCTTTACCCGATCCCAACATGCTTTCTTATAAATTCTTTCGACAGACTTGCAGTCTGCTTTAGGGTTTATTTTAATGAGAAATGTGAAACAGGAAACATTTTGGCCAACAAAGTGACACGATAAAAGCATTGTTTGGGGGAAGATTTTGATCTGACTACAGTAAGGTGGCCAGCTGCCTCAGTTAGGACTGAGGAGCTTCCCCAGAGTTGAGACTTTCAGAACGAAAACTGGGAAGATTCTGGACAACTTAGGACAAATTGGTCACCCCAGACTGTGGAGCATAAGGTAAATTGGAAAGAGCCCTGTCCAAGCAGGGAGGCCTGTTAGGAGTGTCTTGTACGGCCATGTGGGGAGTGTGGATGCAGCAGTTCATAACTATAGGAAGGTGCTGGGTGATAGAGGAAAAGAAAGAATGGGGTTGTGGACAGATTCGATGCGGGGTAGGGAAGGGGAGAAGTCAGGTGAGACTCTAAGGCTTTAAGCCTCCTGAGGGGCTTTATGGGGTCTGAGGTTCAGCACCGCCCCCCTCACTGGCACTCTACAGGGTGTCTGCCTTTGGGATCTTGTCACCTTCCTGCCGGTTTTGTACCCAGTGCTGTTCAAGGTCTCCCAGCACTGTGCAGGCCTTGCTTAGATGTGTTTATACATCCTGAGAGCTGGGTCCTGCTGAGATTCTATTTCTGCTTTTGTATCTCGACCTATGAGAGCTGGTTAGTTATGCCTCTTTTTATCTATTAGAACCAAAAACCAAGAGAAGGGTTGATGACTCCAGGGACCAATAAAGGGAGTGGAGGTGGGGTGGGTAGGGGGTAGAGAGCAGCGAAGCCTGGGGCTCCTTTCTGTGGACATCTCTTGGGGCTCCCTAGCACATATTTCTTCAGGTTCATCGGGCAGGCAGTCCTCTGCCTGATGCTGCAGTGCAGAGGAGGATCATGTTCTTAGGAGGAGGGTTTGTCATATATGCCTTCATTAAACACTCAGGAAGTTCCTATAGGACAAGCAGAGAACTGTGTGTATTGCTCAGTCAGTTAATCAGTGGAGAGTTGTGTGCATGGAGCGCCATTCTGTAGGCACTGAGATAAAGGCACAGTCCTTGTGCTTAGGGACTTTCATTCTCCTGGGAGGTAGACTACACAGGATCCTTTTCTATAGTTCAAACCCTGCTCTCATTGCTAGGATATTGAGAGGGAAGGATCCAGGAGCTAAAAATAATGCATATTTAAAGTAATTATGAAACATACTGGGTAATTTTGGGTCAGTCGCTAAGCCTCTTGGCCTTGAGTTTCTTCATCTATAAAAGGAGAGAGTTGGACTGAACTCTAAGCTTTTCTAAAAAAAAAGAAAATAAATTTTTATTGATTTCGGAGAGGAAGGGAGAGGGAGAGATAGAAACATCAATGATGAGAGAGAATCATTGATCAGCTGCCTCCTGTATGCCCCACACTGGGGATCGAGGCAGCATGTGCCCTGACCAGGAATTTAACTGTGACTTCTGGTTCATAGGTTGACGCTCAACCACTGAGCCATGCTGGCTGGGCGAAGCTTTTTTATTTTTATTTTGACATTAACATGCTAAGATTCTGGAATTCCAATCTTACGTCAGCAGGAGCTTTCAAGGGTATATTATAAATGCCCTATACATGGATTTGATAAAGGCCTCATAACTTTGTGTTCCTCAGTCTTCCTCTGTGGGAAACAGGAGGACAATAATGGGTGTCCTGCTATGTAGCATTTGGAAGCCCTGGGCTGTGTTTTGCTGCTTTTGTTTGCATTCATGTTAGAATGTAGCTTTGTGGTCACAAAGGCTAGATGTTTTTAAGCTACAATTTATTGATCTTACTATGTAGGGTAGGCTGTGTGTTAAGCATTTTACATACTATGTTATCTTGTTTAATTCCCACAACTTTGGGAGGCAGGCAATATTATCATCAGTTTTCTAACAAGGAAACTGAGGTTTAGAGAAAGATAAGTAGCTTGCTCAAGGTCATGCAACTTGGCACAGCTGAGCTGGTGTTTGAATCCACAACTTCCTGATTCCAAAGCCCTTGTTTGTAACCCCTATGTTACTCCATCCCCTTTGGAACAGGACTGGTGATCGCCCACTTCCCAATGAGAGACATAGCTTTTCACAAAGGCTGACATGAGTAAGAACAAAATAACTTCCTAATGACAGACAGTGAAGGAATCCAACCTTGAAATGAGAACCTCTCGGTGCATAAGCTCTCAAATATTTATTATTTTCTGTGCTTCTCCAGTATCTAAATGGTTCCAATACTGAAGGTGCTTGTAATCTATTTGGGGAGACCAGACAGATGCTTATATTTACACTAGAGGCCCAGTGCACAGATTCGTGTACCAGTGGGGTCCATCAGCCTAGCCTGTGGGGATCAGGCCAAAACCAGCAGTCCGACATCCCCTGAGGAGTCCTGGAGTGGGAAAGGGCACTCTGCAAAGTTGCTGTTGCTAGGCAGCTCCTTCATTGAACATCTCCCCCTGGTGGTCAGTGTGTGTCATAGATACTGGCTGGTTGGCTGGTTGCTTAGGCTTTTATATATATGGATATGAAAAACAAGAAAAGCAACCTACGTAGAAAATGTACCCTTCTGTTTTTACAATGGATAGAATGTACCCTTCTGTTTTTACAATGGATAGAATGTGAAGATGTCCTCTTATTGTCCATTTCTTTGGTTCTTGACTCTTGCAAGCCTTTGCTGTCCACTTTCTATGGGTGCAGATGTACCCAGTGGGTATGGCAGGTACTATTTTACCTAATGGAGTTTTCAGGGAGTCTCCCTATCAAATTTTGATTAAGGATAATGATCATGGAACTCTTAGATTTCCTTCCGTGGCTATTTAGTGAGAGGAAACCCACAGGAACCAGAGGATGACTGAGCGTTTGTAGTACAAGGGAGGCCCCGTGTAACCCGGGCAGGCTTTCCACTCCTGCTTAGCCCTCTGGCATGAAGCAGATAGATAAACTACAGATGGAGCAAATGACCACCTTGCTCTGGAGAGGAGTGGGCCTAATTAATAGACATAAAACTCTTTGAGATTTGTTGATATTGAAAGGTCATTTATTATCATCTACACAAATAAGTTCTCATTTTAAAATCTGTCCTTGCAGATAAATTACCCTCCTGTTAATTACAGGCCATTTTTCTTTAATGATATCTGTGAGAGTCAGTGGTTTTTGAAGGTAACACTGGCCTCAGCGATATTTTAACCTTGTCAGAAAGTGTGTCTCAGCCCAAGAAAGGAGGTCTAGGGTTCCTGGGGTTTAGCACACAGGTTTTCATCTGGAGCTGGGCTCCTCATTGCCAGTTTGTAGCTCAGCCATTTCTTCTATTTCTTTTGTTTTTGGCTGTAAGACCCCATCTTCCCTCCCCTCCCCATGTCTCAGGCCATAGTCTCCCCTCCCTCCTTCAATGAAATGAACCAGAAATTGTCAAAAGTCATTGCTGAGCCCTAACCGGTTTGGCTCAGTGGATAGAGCATCGGCCTGTGGACTTGAGGGTCCCAGGTTCGATTCCGGTCAAGGGTATGTACCTTGGTTTCAGGCACATCCCCAGTGGGGAGTGTACAGGAGGCAGCTGATCGATGTTTCTCATTGATGTGTCTAACTCTTTATCCCTCTCCCTTCCTCTCTGTAAAAAAAAAAAATCAAATATATATATTTTAAATCATTGCTGAGCACAGACCATGGAATTTTAGGTAATTCCTAGAACCTGGTTAATATTGCTCCAGACAAAACAGATGTCTTCAAAGTTTGCCACATGTAGCAGAATTTGGATCAGTCAGGCCGGGTTTCTGAGGTTTCTTTTTGTTAAAGAGCTTTATGGAAATGTAATTGACATACCTTACAATCTATCCATTTAAAGTATGCAATTCAATGCTTTTTTACTATTGCACAACCGTCACTGAAATCTAGTTTAAGACAACTCCCCTTATCTCCCAAGAAACCCTGTGCCCTCTTCCATCCCATAGCAATCATTAATCTACTTTCTGTCCTTACAGATTTGCCTGTTCTGGAAATTTCATATAAAAGGGTCATACATATATGACCTTTATTGTCTGGCTTTTTTTTTTTTTTTTTTTTTTTTTTTTTTTTTTTTTTAGCATAGTGTGTTTCCAAGGTTCATCCATGTTGCAACATGTATCTGTACTTCATTTCTTTTTAAGGCTAAACGATATTCCATTGTTTATTCATTCAGCCACTGATAGACACTTAGGTGGTTGCCACCTGTTGACTACTGTGAATGGTGCTACTCTGAACATTTGTGTAGAAGTTTTTGTGTGGACATATGTTTTCAGTTCTCTTGGGCATGCACCCAGGAGTGGAGTTGCTGGGTCACATGATTACTCTGTTTAAGTTTTTGAGGAACTGCCACACACACAGTGGAGTTGTTTTTAAGAAACTTTCTGGTGAGGGATGGTTGGTTTAAAGGCCTTGGCTGGAAGATGTCAACAGGCTGAACCTCGGCAGAGACAAGGCATGTGAGTGACTGCTGTGGTTCTGCATCTTCCTGGTCTTGCGCAACCTTGCAACCCGGAGGCCACCAAAGATCCCACAGTAGCAGGCACCTGCGAAGGTTTGTTGACCAAATGAATGAATGCGTTCTGAGGTAAAGTGGGAGTGGAGGAAATGGGTGGGGAAGGCAGTAAATACGCTTAGTAATCTGTGAAGTTCCAATAATATTTTACGAGTTATTTGCAATTCGTTTGGGGTGCCCTTCAGTGTTTGCAGCTTCCCGCCCCCACCTTCTGCCCCCAGAGAAACTCTGTCAGGAAGGGAAGAGGTGACCCTGGGAATTGGGATCTATGGGCGTCAGTGCTCAGTCACATGTTCCCCTTTCAAAAGCAGTCAGATCTCCGGCAGCTTCTGGCCCTTCACCTCGGTGCCCAGAGAGCCCCAGCACTGAGAACCCAGCTCCAACTTTCACTGTGATCTTGGAGAAGGTGTTTCTACGTTAGGACTCAGTTTCCTTCCTTATCTAGAAAAAAAGGAGGGGTCTGAAGCGACAACTGGCTGGCTGGGATGGTTTCCCACCTCTGCAAGTGTGAGCTCTCTGGGTGCTCTCAGATTCTGTACTAACCCGTTTCCCATCTCTCTCCCCTCCTCCCCTTTTCCCCTTCACTGCTGCTATAAGGCCCGGGGAGAAACCCATGACTGTTTGCTAGGACTGTGGGCAGCTATCAGCTCGTCTCTCTGTCTCCAGTCTTCCTTTCTAATTTATTTCATACTATATCCCTAGACTAATTTTCTCAAGAAAGGTTATTATTTTTCCATGAGAAACAAGCTCAAAGTTCTTAGCAGGCTCTTCAAGGTGCTTCACAGCAAGTAGATCTTTGAGGTTCCCAGTGGTCTTACTTCTGCTCACCGCAATGGACTTCTCAGCGTTCTCTAAACCCCGCACTGCTTCTTCTACACTGCTTCTCCCCGCTGGAGCCCTCCTTCCTATTTATATCTATCAAAATTCTACCCATTTTGAACACATTTCAATACTCATTTTTTCTATAAAAACATTTCCAAGTTTTCCTCATCAGAACTCTCCTCCCTCTTCTCTGTCCCCTCCCTAGCGCTGCAGCCTTTCACGGACTCTGTAATGTTCTCGTGGGTGTTCAGTAGATGGCTGCATACATGTTTGCCTCAATAGATTTTGAGTTCAATGAGGGAAAAGACAGTTTCTTAATTCATCTGTCTCCTACAAGCTCTGCTCTGCCATTCACAGGACGGTGTCTTTTAAATGTGAGATTGGGTGGCTTTCTCTAGTTCCCGTGCCCCTGGTATAATGGGAGTTTAAGCTTGCATTTCATGTAGTCTTTTCATACTTTCTGCTGTTTCCTATGTAACATTTTTACTTGTGACTCAGAGGATGAATTCTCTGAGGGTGAGACCTTGACTTCCCTTCTGATTCCATGTGTGAACTGCCACAGTGCTAGGCTCCCGTGGACGGCTGAACCGGATGGCTTGCCACCTCTGCAATGTACTGCATCCAGGCTCCATGGGCAGTTCTGATTTGGGATTTAGAGCTTTTTTGTGGCTTGCCTCTTGGGAATTAAAGGATTACTTTGTGAAGATTATCTCCTTACAGAGTATGGGGCAGAAAGATAGGTCTGGAAGCTGGAGTAGTAGTGGGCTATGATAACTGCAGGAGGCCTGGGGAGTGGCTGCTTGTAGCTTGAAGGGTTTTTATGGGAAAGGACAGAGGTGCTGCTTTAGTTTCCCAGGAAGAGCAGGACACCATGGTTCCCAGGCCCAGTGGAGAACCTGGGATCTGAGGCACAGCCCAGGAGCCATAGCGCTCACTAGTCACAGACCAGAGTGTGTTATGACACCAGCCAGCATGTGCACAGAGAGTTCTGGAGCAGGCAAGCCTGAAAGCAGTGTTTGGGGGCAGTCAGGCCTCTGGAGGTCATTATGCTCTGTCCTAGGGGTGGAGGGTGGAGGAGTGCGGGGGTTGGGGTTAGTACCTAGGCCTTCCTTGGTGGGTCTCAATCCTAAAACTCCCCAGAGGAGCAGATTACCCACTGTCCCCAAGAAGCTCACATCTGTGTCTCATTGCCTCAACTGTCAAGCATAGGGGATGCTGGATCCAGGGTCCTGAGCGAGCAGGGAGAGAATAGCAGGGAACTGCGGGAACTATTGCAAAGGTGTCAGTGAGCGGAGGAATCCTGCGGAAGCCTTTGCCGGCAGAGCACAGCAGTATGAGAGGTCACTAGGGGATAGTCTAGGGCCCTTGATGGAGATATCTGGGAGTGGGGAGAAGTGCTGTCCCCAGTCCTCTGTGATTTTTTGTCTGGTTGACTCTTGAATGATACACCTGCTTGTCATGTCCACCTAACAAATTCTGAGCATAGTCAGGAAATAAGAAAGAAAGATTGAGGAGCTGGAGACCAAGCCAGAGTTTTCTTCATGGATTGGCTGGTTCGTTCATTCATTCATTGATTCATTCATCCCCTTGACAAATGTTAAGCGAGGAAGATAGACCATTAACAATGAAGTTATGGCCAGGCTTGGGGGAAGAGCACACTTTCTTCTTCATTAATTCTCCCTCTACAGTAAGACCAGCCCGGACAAGCACTCTTACAACCCCTTGGCTCCTGCCTCCAACGCCTGTGCCCCAGCGAGTTCACACCCTTCTGTGTGCCCAGCTGTGACTTGGCCCAATTACCACATCAATTTTGCATGGGAGGTCTGCCTACTCATCCTTTTGTTAATCTCCAAACTCTTTGTTGTGGTCACAAATGCTCCACGTGGGCCCAGTCACCTGCAGGAAAGAAATCATTAGATCCTTGCAGCATCCAGAAACAGCTCCCGGGAGAGGAGCGAGGGTCAGCATAGTTCAGGCATGAGGGGAGGAAGAGTGGCAGGAAAGGGAGAGGTACAGGATTCTTCTGTGACATGTTGCCCGACTGGTCAAAGTCAGTAGGAGGCTGGCTGCCTATCTGAGCATCTCACCTTCGTTATTCTGTGCAGCCCCCTCCTGTGGGTATGCAGAGGAGGGGCTGGGACTCCCCAAAGCAGGGTGCTCAGGAGCCTGACTGCGTGGGGAGGTGGGCTGGTGAAGGTGTGTCAGGGAGCCTCCTGCCACCTGGAAGGAAGGACGGAGGCCCCTGCACATGAAGCCTCTCAGGTCCCATTGAGTAGGGAGCTTCAAGTACCCAGAGTCTTCCTGCCTTGGAAAAGGGGAAAATGAAGGCCGAGGAGAGAGGATAAAGTCTTTTACAAGGTCACAAGGGTCCTACGAGATGTGAACAGTACAGCTACGGTTAGAATCTAAATGTTCTCATACAGCTGCATGACAACCCATCTTTCTTGTCTTGACACTCCATGCTGTGATCCTTTATCTCAAGCCACACTGAATGAACCTTCATTAGGAGATTTACCAGGTCAGGCAGGTCTGCTCAGGGGGAGAGTTCTCGCCCAGCGCCTGGCACAGGGGAGCGTGCAGTTAGCCATGCTGTCCTTCATCTCTGAGGTGGTTTGGCCACTATCGCCTTTCTGGAAACTCACAGGGCATCAGAGGTCCTGACCTCCCTGGGTGTACTTGGGCCTCCATTTATAGATGGTGTCAAAAGTTCAAGAGCTTTATGAACACAGATTAGTTGCTATCATGATTTAATATACTAGCCACCCACAGTGGTGAGGTGCTGCCCTGAGAAGCAATGGAGGAATTTTGTAGGGCTAATAAGATCTGTGCCATTAATTTGCGTCTCGAGGGTGTGGGATGTGGAAAGTAGGCTGTGTTAAGCTGTGTTCTCACCTTTGCCCAAGACGGAGTGTGTCTGTTCTTCAGTTCTAGCCCTCCACCCTTGCCTTCTGTTCACTCCTGTGTTTGTTGAATGTCTCCTCAAATTTCCAGTCCTTTCCTGTCTCACATTTCTTGTTGTCTTAGGCATCATGACGGATTCTTCCTTGGCGTTTCCATCCCAGCTAAATGAAGATAATAGCCGCTGCCACCTCATGCTCACAAAAATGCAGGCATGTTACAGGGGATTAATGTCATTTTAAGATTAAGGACAGGATGGTAGTTTAAAAGCTTTTAGCTCTTCCTTAATTAGGAGATTTACCTGACACAATGCATTGCTAAGCCTCCTGGATTTCCCTGTGGCAATGCTTCTGTTTCTCTGTGGTCCCCCCAGTGGCTGCCATTTGGGAAATCTGGGGACAGCTGCTTTGGGGTCAAGTCCCTGTCCTCTGCCTCCCCTCACCCCCATAGGACCTGTGACGACAGAGCTCTGGTATACAGCACCTGATGCCCTTGCAAGGGATGCGGCATATGGCAGGGAAGTTTGCTGATGGTCACCCAAAGCCACAGCGGGACACGGTATGGACACCTCAATAGCTCCCTTGTCCTCTGTGTCACAGACCTCACTGATAGGGTGGGCACCAGGACCTTGTGGCAGGACCTTTCTCTGCCTGGGTCTTCATAATCTGATCTAGCTCCCACTTCTGATTCCATCTCCCCTTCAGAACACCCCTGCTCTAGTTAAAGTGGTGTCTGTGCAGAGCCCAGGGCCCAGCTCCACACCTTCAGGTGGTGAGTCTTCTCTGAAATGTGTTTCTTCTTCTCTCACTCCCTTTAAATCGACCCCCTCACCTCCCATGAAATGGTCCTTGAGCCCTGCTTTGGCCTCTCCCTGAACTGAGCTTCAGGGCACATCTTACCTTGCAGAGCACTTTGGTTCAGAGCAGCATCTACTACCCCACAAATCTTTGAGCCACAAATGCCTAACCCAGCAGTTTTCAAACTGTGTTCCTCGGAACCTGTCAGGTGCTGAGGGGAGGGGCCTGGTGGGAAGGCCTCTGTCGCTCATGCTCATTCAAATAACTGCTTTTATCTTTAAAGCATCCTAAGCCTTTCTTTGAGGAAGAGATTCCGCTGTCAAACAGTTTGAAAACTACAGCATCTGATTTGCTTTGTTTATGATGTGAAGTGGAGGTCCAGTGTCCACAGGGACACAGAGCTGGGCAGGGCCGGGATCAGGGCTGGGCTGGGCTGGGCCCTGAGACCCATGCTTCCTGTGGCCAGAAAGTATCCTTGGGCTTGTGACATGCTCTATTGTATTATCTAATATATAGTATATCTCTTTGAAATAATAAAATATCTCATACCTCCATGTTCCCTGGCACAATGCCCTGCTCATTGATGCTCAATGAATATTGGCTGCTGTCAGTGGTGGTGATAACAATGACATACCCTCTAGAGAGGCCCTGCGAGGCCCCTCGCTGGTTTCCCTGGCTCTGGCCCCTTCAGGGCTGTGCCTATCTATGGCAGTGGTTGGGCCTTAAGTCCAGGCAAGGCCATCATTTGGGGAGGGATAATCTCAGAGGGATCCTAATTGCTCTGCAAACTGTGCTTTTCTGTAAGGTTAATATGAACCAATTCTGCTCTTTTCCCTCATCCTTTCAGCATTACCCTTAAAGCTGACTCCCAGGCAATCTGAAGGTCCCCACGTGTTCCCTGACAAACCTGGCTTCCAAGCTGTGTCCTTGCCCCTGACTATGCTCAGCCCTTTGCTCTTCTCTACATATTCTCTTTTAGCATTCACCTCCTCCCTGAAGTCTGCTCTAATTCCTCAGGCTCCTAATACTCTTTCCTTCTCTAATAATCTTTTTAGTTATTATTATCATCTTCCAGCTTTATTGAGGTAAATAAAGCAAATACAGTTGAGGTATTTAAAGAATATCTTTGATGACTTGATATATATATATATATATATATATATATATATATATATATATATATAGAAAGGATTCCTCCCGTCTAGCTAATTAACACATCCATCACCTCACATATTTATTTATTTTTAATGAAAATTTTAAAGTTTTATTCTCTCAGGAAATTTTGATTGTCAATAAAAAATTATGGAAATGTGTTTTCTCTTTTGTTATATACAAGTACCTATGTAATATCCTTAGGCCACAAATGTCTAAAATATTTATTTTCTATCCCTTTACAGAAAAAGTTTGCTCACCCTGGATTTAATCTATACTGAAAATGTTCAGGGACAACACAGACAATGACCAAAGGATCAAATTTCCTTTACACATGTAGGTAGCTTGTTTCTTTTCATATTCGTTTTTTAAAATCTTTTTTTCTTCTTTTATTATTTTTTCTTTTATTATATTTATTTATTTATTTTAGAAAATACATTTTTAAGGTTTCCTTTTTCCTTTTTATTTATTTATATTGCAAACTTAATTTCGATATGAAATTCAAAGCAAACCTTAAACCAAAACATAATCATTGTACACATGCTACTTTTGGCAATCACATACCATAAATTTTCTCTCAATTCATAACCTCAATCCAAACCAAAATATAAAATTAATTATAACATCAATTTTTATGTTTTCACAAATGATAGCAATGCAAATTTTAACACATAAAGTAATTTTATGTCTGCCCCTAGGCTTAACCTAGCAGTATATCTGACTTTGACATAACTCTATAAACAATAATACAGCCAACATTAAAAAAATTAGATTTGGAGTTAACTAAATTTTAGAGAATAGGTTTGTGTTGAAGTTACAATTCAGGTTAGTTCCAGAAATCTCACTTAGTTAAATCCTTAGTCCTGCAGTTTAATGATTTCTTTTTTTATTGTCATATCTTCACTGAAGAGTGAGGCCATCGGGCCATTGTGGAAATCAATTTTAATTTGCTCTGAGTCAGTGCTATGCACCAGAATAGTGAAGCCCTTTATTTGCAATAAAGAAACCCAAGGTTTTAACTGCCCGAATTGGGTTAGTTACTCCCCTCTCTGTTCCAGCTTCCCTATCTGTTCACTCTGGAGACAAGGTGGGGAAGTGTGACCGTTTGCAGACACCTGGTGGCCGATTAGAAGAATTAAAATCAATGTTATCTGAGAGCAGAACCCTGTGTACCTTGCTCAGGTGTGTCTGCGGTCCCCCAAAGCACTTTCTGGGTTTGGAAGTTGAGTTAGTCGGTCTGTTATCAGTCCAAGGGGTTCATCCTGGGAAGATGGTCCTGTTTTCTAAGTCAGGCTTGTCTAGAAATGTATCCTATTGCTGGTTTAATTTTATTCCCACAACCTTGATAATCATTTCTTTCTTCTTGATTCCATAGATTTTCTTCTGCTGTGGACCGAGGGCTGCCATAGCCTCTGAAACACCGTAGAAGTGTTATGGTGCTTACAAATGTCTTCCACATTCCTGCTATCACCCCATTTTATAAAAGAAAGCATGGAGGTACAGAAAGGTTCAATAACCTACCTGAGGTCACATAACAAGTCAGGGAAATAGACTTTGAATCCAGACAGTATAACTCCATAAGCTCTCCTTTTAACTTTCTTTCTTTTTTTTAAATATCTTGTATTGATTTTTTTCTTTTTTTTTTTTACAGAGAGGAAGGGCGAGGGATAGAGAGCTAGAAACATCTATGAGAGAGAAACATCAATCACCTGCCTCCTGCACACCCCCTACTGGGACTACTGGGGATGTGCCCACAACCAAGGTACATGCCCTTGATCGGAATCGAACCTGGGACCCTTCAGTCCGCAGGCTGACGCTATATCCACTGAGCCAAACCAGTTAGGGCTCTACTTTTAACTTTCAATAAACAACTGTTGATTGATCAATGACATGTTTGTTACTTGAGGGACCCTGAAAAAAGATCTTACTCCAAAATATATTTTTCACTGAAGGGAGTGTAGTTGTATGGTATTATCATTAAGCATTGCCCTTCTTCAGAGTTTCTTATGGTGCTAGAAGGTGTAGTATCCTATGAAGAGTTACATTAACCCATCAGTGTGAATTTATTTATTAGATGTTTTTATTGTCTTATTGATGAATGAAAGTGCTAGAGGTCCTAGAGGAATTGCTGGGTTCTTCAAAGAAATGACATAAACAGCTATTTTCCTGCTCTTTTTCTAAACAGGGTTGAAAAATTAAACAGAAAGAAAATATGGTAGCCAAAATGCCACCTTTTTACTGATAGTGGTTAAATTATTGACAGTGGCTCTAGGTCTGTTAGCCAAGGCTTGCTCACACTAGACCCAAGAATTAGGCAGATGAACCAATCCAATGGCACCCTTGAGCTGGGCATGCCCCATCCCCCACGTGTTGGTCCCCATTTTGGTGTGGAGGGTCTCTGCAGTCTCCAAGTAGAAGCAGGGCTGAGCTGAGCCTGCTATTCTTACAAACTTTGCTAATCAGCTAAGTCCTACCATCTCAAGGACAAAGAGAGAAAGAGGCCAGGAGTGGGGGAAAAGCACTATCATCCAGCAGAGACCTTAACCATCGACTACTTGAGCCCCTCATGGCATAGACACAACAGAATTTCAGGATGGGGAAAAGGACTTGGGTAAGTGAGTGTTGCAAGTTCATGGGGGAGATGGACCAGGACATCAGGTATCACTCCATCTCCATGGCACATTGTCTTCCTCCAGGAAGAGGGAGCAGTGGGAGCTCTCCAGGACCTCCTGGGAAGGGGAGGGGGGCAGGGGAAGAGAAGCAGTAAAGCCAGGGTAAGTGTGTCCAATGACTAGGCATAGGGGGACCCCTCAGCAGGCCAGAGCCAAGGGTGTGCGTGGCTTGAGGGGACCCCCAAGCATCAGAGCATCAGGTATTGGAGCCAAGCCCTCAGTCCCCTGCTGTCCTCCTCACAGCCCCACCCAGTGCCAGAGCTGGGAGGACTTGAGATGACCACTTTAGTAGTCAGAGTTCTCCAAAGGAAAAGAACCAATAGCATGTTTGTATATGTATGTTATAATACGTATATTATACTGGCTTGGCTCCGTGATTATGGAGGCTGGCAAGTCTAGAGTCCTACAGTGTGGACCAGGAGACCCAGGAGAGCCAATGAGGCAGAGAAGGCCCAAAGGCAGTCTGCTGGAGAATTTCCTCTCGCTCAAGGCAGTGGGTCCTTTTGTTCTCCTCAGGCCTTCAGCTGATTGGATGTGACCCAATCACATTATGGGGGATAAGCTGCCTCACTCAGTTCACTAATTTAAATGTTAATCTCACGCAAAATGCCTTGCAAGTTGACACATACAATGAACCATCACACCCACCTTTCCTCTTCGTTGTCCTTGTGAGGCTGAAGTTTCCCATAATATTAGTCATTTGAATACCACTTTCATAATTTTTTTCCAATATCTGTGTATTATGCATTTAGTATTTTCTTTAAAACAGTGTTAACGGTTCATTTAAAAATTAGCCTTGCCCTAACCGGTTTGGCTCAGTGGATAGAGAATCGGCCTGCGGATTCAAGGGTCCCAGGTTCGTTTCCGGCCAAGGGCATTTACCTTGGTTGCAGGCACATCCCCGGTGGGGTGTATGCAGGAGGCAGCTGATTGATGTTTCTAACTCTGTATCCCTCTCTCTTCCTCTCTGTAAAAAAATCAATAAAATATATTAAAAAATAAAAATTAGCCTTATTCTAAATAGTCGAGATAAAAGGGATTTACTGTACAAGTGTGATTTTTTTCTAACATACATAAAAATAACATTTTTTAGGTGTGGTAGCATTTAAAACCAATTTGCAGGTGCCCGAGGCTCCGACTGGCCGGCAGGGGGCGCAGTTGCCCGCTGATCCCGGAAGCCCTCTGGGGATGGGGTGGGAGTTGGGGGCAGAGGGCGGGTATTTCTCCGGCCCACCCGGCCCAGGGCGGAGAGGAGATCCCTGGGCCTGATCCCACCACGGGGCGCCCTCCACGGCGCTGAGCCCCCGGGGCGGCTGCCGAGAGCGCCCCCAGTCCAGGCCTCGTGCCACGCGGGGCTGCACTTTGGGAAACAGCGAGAGGCTCCGCCTCCGGCGCCCGCAGGTGAGGGCGCGTGCGCTCCGTGCCGGCAAGAGGGGAAGACGCGGTGGTGGTGGCGGACCGGCCAGCTCGTGTAGAGCTGGACGGTGGCCGAGGGGAGTGATGGGTGTAGGGGGGGGGGGGCATCCTCCTTATTCTGCGGTGATCAGCATGGGCGGGGCGGCCTCCTGGGGCGCCCGGAGCCCAGGGCCCAGCGTGCGCCTGGTTTAAGGGGACCCCCAAGCACCACGGGCACAGCGTGGCTTGGTTTCTCTTATTACTATTTTACTTTAAATGGTTTCACTGCTTTACTTAAACGAAAACGTTTATTTTAAAAGGAAACTTTTGTCTATAAAAGGGTCATAACGGTACCTGCTTCACCGGATTGATGTGGGGATTAAATGAAATAATACACCAAAGGGCTTAAAAAAGTGCTTGGCATGGCAGAACTCAGTACATATATGCTCTTACTGTTAGGATTTTAGTGGAAAGTGAGTTCTGGGGAACAGTGGGACATTTGGGGCCTTCAGAGAAGGTTCTAGGAGCTTTGGAAATATCCAGTCTGGCCTCGTGTTTTGTTTGTTTGTTTTAAAATGTATCATTCTCAGGGAGAGGGAGAAATAGAAACATCAATGATGAGAGAGAATCATTGATCAGCTGCCTCCTGCAAGCCCCACACAGGATGGAGCCCACAACTGGAGCACGTGGCCTTGACTAGAATCAAACCCAGGACTCTTCAGTCCCCAGGCCAGTGCTCTATCCACTACGCCAAACTGGCTGGGGCTCCTTCCTCCTGTTTTAAGGTAGAGCCTGATTGTCCTCACTGGCCAAAGGGAGCTAATCCCTGCAACTCCATTCACCCCTGGAAATTCCTATGAGTTTAATTGCTTAGTTTGCAACTAAGTACAATGACCAGCAGGTGGCGAAAGAGCACCGTGGGTGTGCTTGCCCTTTTGTGTTTGGTAATAAACACTGTGGTTCAAGGTTTCCTGGGATATAGGGATGCTGGATGGTGTGGGCAGGAGGCCTTGGCCTCAGGAATAATATTAATTATTTATTATTCTAGTGTTGTTGTTGTTTTTTGGGTTGTTTGTTTTGTTTTTTTACACAAGATTTTGGCTTTTATTTGATCCATTCATATATTCATTCAACTAATATTTATTAGATGTCTACTTTGTTCCACATGTTATTCAGGGCCATATACACTAAGTGGCAAGATTATTATGACCACCTGACATTTGTAGGCAAATTAGCTATAATTTCATGCTGAAGTTGCTGGAGGGCCAGACCATTATAAATAGGGAAGCAGGTTGTTTTACCACGACAGTAGAAGTGATTTTTTTTATGAAGATATGGGTAAACAACTCGATTTAACAGTCTTTAAACGTGAGTGGCCAGATTGTTATGACCACCCCATCAGTACTTCGTTGGGCCCCTTTTGCCTTCAATACTGAGGTGATTCTTCTTGGCATTGACTCCACGAAATGTTGAAAGGTGATGCGAGGAATCTGACACCATGCCTGATGAATAACACTGTCCAGTTCTGTGAGATTTGATGGTTGTGGAACCAGCTGCCTTATGGCTCTTTTAACTTCATCCCACAAATGCTCAATTGGATTGAGATCTGGTGATTATGGGGGCCACCTAAGCAAGGTAAAGTCTCCCTCATGTTCTTGAAATCACTCCTGCACAATATGAGCACCATAGCATGGCACATTGTCTTGTTGGAAGAAGGCATCTCCATTGGGATATGCCATCAACATGATACTTAGGTATGTTGTGCTATTCAGACGTTGTTCCACATGAATTAAAGGACCCAAATCATGCCAGGAAAACTTGCCCCAAACCAGCTTGAAGGGTTGTACTCATGCATGTGGGGTGCATGCTTTCATGCTGTTTCCACCAAATTCTCACTCTGCCATCTGCATGATGCAACTGGAAACGTGATTCATCGGACCATATGACTTTTTTCCAGTGCTCAACTCTCCTGTGTTCCTGTGCGAATTGGAGACGTTTTATCTTGGTAAATGCAGACAGCAAAAGTGTTTGAACAGGCCTTTGACTTCCATATCCCATACGATGCATTGTATGGCTAATTTGCCTACAAATGTCAGGTGTTCATAATAATCTGGCCACTCACGTTCAAATATATCCCACGTTCAAAGACTGTTAAACCGCATTGTTTACCCATATCTTCAGGAAAAAAATCACTTCTATTGTCATGGTAAACAACCTGCTTCCCTATTTATAATGGTCTGGCCCTCCAGCAACTTCAGCACAGAATTATAGCTAATTTGCCTACAAATGTCAGGTGGTCATAATAATCTGGCCACTCAGTGTATATCAATGAAGTAGAACAAAGATTATTGCCCTCATGGCGCTTACATTATTGTAGGCAGCAATCTTAACTAATAAAAGCATAATATTGAAATTGACTGTTTCTTCGGGACGCCCAACAGCCAATCAGAGCGACTTTATGCAAATTAACCCAGCCAACATGGCGGCCGCCACTCACGAAGTAAACGGCAGCTTCCATTGCAGCAGAAGTGAAAGTGAAACTTTCTGCGCCAGGGCTTGGCTTATCCTGCCTCCCTCAAAACAAAACATGTTTGCAACAATGTATAAATCATAGAATCCTCGGGAGATGAAGGAAACAGCAGGCCGGGCCTGAGTCTAAGAGTAACATTCTTTCAATTATAGAAGCCAGGCTTCTTTACTAAGCCTCACCTTAAAGGAACAGCATCAATTATAGAAGATAAACAAACCCCAGAAACCTGCGTCCAGCCAGCCTTACTGGGACATTGGGTCAATGGGAACTGTGGGCAGCCTTAAAGCCCCTCACCCATGCTGGTCAGGCACGCCAGCAGATGGACATCCCCTGAGGGGTCCCAGACTGTGAGAGGGCACAGGCTGGGCTGAGGGACCTCCCGAGTGCACAGAGCGGCTGCAAGGCGGAACAGTGCAGGACCCAAGGACTGGTGCGTGGGAAAGAGGCGGCAGGGTTGGCAGCCTGCTTGGCGGCTCCTCAGACCCTTTGAGGGGCACCGGGGAGCGGGTAAGAGGTGGCAGGGGGTCGGCGGCCTGCTTGGCAGCTGCCCAGGCCCTTGGAGGGGCATCGGGGAGCGGGAAAGAGGCAGCAGGGGGTCAGTGGCCTGCTTGGTGGGCTTCCCAGGCCCCTTGCAGGGCGCTGGGGAGAGGGGAAAGCAAGGCGGCAGGACGGGGAAGCAGGAAAGAGGTGGTGGGGGGTCTCGGCCTGCTTGGTGGCTTCCCAGGCTCTTTGCTGGGCACCGGGGAGTGGGAAAGAGGTGGCGGGGGGTCTCAGCCTGCTTGATGGCTGCCCAGGCCCTTTGAGGGG
>PVJC01029403.1:0-21888 GCA_004026665.1 Murina feae
ATTGACTTTTTCACTTCTATAGTGCAAATAAAATGAGTCATCTTTTTAGTTCTATATTTCCTATGTAGAGTTTACTGCTTTTATGATCATCACTAAGTGTTTAAAAAATCAAACATCTATCTGTGAGGTGTATTTATATACACTTTTAAGAAAGAGAAAATCATAGTCTGATTTAAAACACAGTTCAAATTACTTGTTTAAAATTAAAGTCTTTTTAGCATAGTGTACATAACTTGCTCATTCAAGAAAAATTGGAGTACTTAATATGTGCCAAGTATTTTTACTAAATGCTGAGTATATGTATCAGTGAAGAGAACAGACATATTCATATTTACTGATAGTGATAAGTGCTATCCGTGGAATAAATGAAGATGAGGTGTTAGAAGATTATGGGACGGCAGAGGCACTTCTACACTTTCAAAAAAGGCTTGTCTGGGAGGTGACTTTAAAGCTGAGAATTGAAGGAGCTCTCCTTGCCAACAGCTTACAGGAGGAGGGAATGCCCTACAGTGTGAACAGTTGGTGTATGAGGAATTGAAAGGATGCCTGGAGATGTCCAGGGGAGAATGGAATGAAGTTTGAGAGGTAGAAAGGGATTATATTATCTAGAGTTTAAGAGTCCATGAAAAGATATATGGATTTTATTCAGTGCATTAAAAACAATTGACGGATTTTGAAGTTACATATTATGGTTTGTGCTAAACAAACAACAAACACACAAAAAAGGCATTTTGATTGTAAGAGAGAAAGTGAGAAAATAGTAAAGAGGCTGTTGCAATAGCCAATGTGAATGATCATGGCCGGTGAGGGAGAAAAGAGGATGGATTTGAGACCTAGTTTGTAGGTAGAATAAATGGGACTTAACATGAAGTGTGAGAGAGAAGGAAAATAAGGACAAAACCCAGGGTTTTTACTTCAGTATGTGGGTAAGGGGTAATCTTCTTAAATGAGATTGGAGGTCAGTGACAAGGGAAATCAAGAGTATGTTTTTGACATTGTGAATTTTGTGATGTCTGCAAGTCATCCAGTAGACATGTCAGATGGCACATAGTTAAATGCAATCATTGAGCCCAGAGATTTGAGAGGATATAAACAGATGGTATTTAAGTTGTGGAATGGATGAGATTCTTTCTCAGGAGGGAATGCCCTAGGAACTCCAGCTTATGGAATTTGCATGTGTGGGCAGCATTCTTGCTTGCTTTGTAAAGATCCAAAGACAAAACTGTAATACAGAAAATTTTCTTTATACTATCATATATATTAAAGGCATATGCTTTTTTTTAAAAATTTGGCCAGCAGTATGGTACATGAGAAAGAAGTTTAAATTTTTACCCAGCCACTTGTTAAATGAATGGATCCACTTACCAGCTGTGTAACTTCAAAATTTTATCTCGCTGAGCAGTTAAATTTCCTTATCTGCTAAAGGGAATAAAAGAAGAGTTGTTTTGAAGATTAGATAAATTAATTTACCTGAAATAACTAGTACAGTGTCTGGTACATAGTAAATACTTATTTATTTATTTTTACTTTCCCCTTCCTTGCTCCTACTTTATTTTTGTGTATGTCTGTGAGCAGGAGAGACACCTTGAAACAGAGATGTTTTGTGTGAATATGTGTGTGTGTTTTAAAATATCTTTTTACTAATCTTTTAGGGAGGGAGAGGGAGAGAGAAACATCTGAGAGAGGAAAACATCAAACATCAATCAGCTGCCTACTGCACACCCCACAACCTGGGCATGTGCCATGACTGGGAATAGAACCAATGACCTCTCAGTCCATGGGACTATACTAACCAACTGAGCCTTGCTTGCCAGGGCCAGAGGTGTTTCGTTTTTTTTGTTTTTTTAATTCACCTTCCCCCTCCCCCATTCTTATATGGTATAAGACAAATCAATTGATCAATGTAAACATATAACACATAAATATATAGATGTGTGGGAAGCATAGTTTCTTAAATATCTGAAAACTATATTTTGCTAAATGATCATACTGTTTTTGTCCTGCATTTCTTAGATTGTCATAACTCTGCTGCCTTTAAAGAATATTGTCTCTTAAGTAACGAAACACTAGCATAAAGATTTGTTTTGAAATATTTTTAAAATCTGATGAGTAGGAGAATGAATTTAAAACAGTATTATAAAATTATTTTTATTCATGTATTAAAGCTTTGGAATTGATAGAGAATTCTCAATTGCACACTAAGTTGTTCATTGTCAGATATAAAATTGGCTAATGTAATACCTTGAAGACAAAGATAAACGGTTACATTTGAATCCATGAGGTCTGTTTCTAATTCTTCTTTTCCCTCCTGGCCCCCTCTTCCAAATAAAAGCAGTGGCTCAAACAAAACCTCTTCATGTATACTCCGCTGTGGAGAATATTTTAGAGGTGTTTCATTACTTTGAAATATGTGCTGATGTGTCTAATTCCAAAGGGAAAACATTTATCCCTCATGTGTTCAGTTTGTTGGTCACCTAAATGTACCCAGTACAGCTAAAAAAATGCTTTGGAAAGACTGACATGCATTGTAGAGTGAGCCTTGCTGTGGACCTCTTTATCTAGGTGCCTTACCCATGGGATAGCCCACAAAGTGTTAGTCCTCTCTTCTCCATTAATATTTCTTGGTTCTTATAGGTGTTGGCAAAGTGTTTACAGGGATACCCTTGTCCTCTCTAGTACCTGTGATAAAGTGGAAAATTCCGTCTGATACATGTCACAACCCTCTATTACCTTTTATTTATGATTTATATCACTGTAGATTGATATATTGTATCTCATAAATTTTTAGGTACACATTTTTTCTCATTTGCAGGATTTTGAAACTAGATCATCTTACAGTAGATAGGATAGGAAATTGCCATGTCATTTTTAAAAAGTGTGTTTTTATTGATTTTAGAGATAGAAGAAGGAAGAGAAAGAGAGAAACATAGATTGGTTGTCTCCCACACACTTCCGGACTTGGAATTGAGCTAGAAACGTGGGAATATGCCCTAACTTGGAATTGAACCACTGACCTTTTGGTATACAGGACAACATTCAACCAACTGAGCAACACCTGCCAGGGCATCATGTCATTTTTTAAATTGGCAGCATTATTTTCTTGGTAGAACATAAAATGATACGTTTTTTTTAATCAGTGGTATCTTAGATTTGAATTATGGTAGCCTTTCAACTGCAGTTCTCTAGCTATAGAGGAAGGGAGAGGGAGGGAGAGAAACAAACATCAATAATGAGAGAGAATCATTGATTGGCTGCCTCCTGCACACCCTACACTGGGAATGGAGCCTGCAACCTGGGCATGTGCCCTGACCAGGAATCTAACTGTAACCTCCTGGTTCGTTGGTCAATGCTCAACCACTGAGCCACACCAGCTGGACTAGAATACATTTTTAAGAATACTTTTTATATTAATTTATGCTTATGTAAAGTAAGAATCACTTTTCTTAAGATCAGATCATGTTTTTTACATTTGCATTTGTTTTCTGCTTGATATTAAGAATAATTGGCAAGACAGAATAATTTGTCATTTAAAATGACAAAAGAACTTACAATGAACTAAGGCCCGATGCACAGAATTCATGTAAGGGGCTAGGCCCCTCCACCGTGGTGGCTGCCTCTTCCCCCACCCGCCACAGCAGCTGCCTCGGCCCCTGCCACCACACCTTCACCCGGAAGGACATCCAGTCTAGTTAGCATATTATGCTTTTATTATTATAGCCTAGGGGCCTGCTGCATGAAATTCGTGCACTTGGGGAGGGGTTCCTCAGCCCAGCTGCCCCCTCTCACATATTGGGAGCCCTCAGGGGATGTCCTACTGACGGCTTAGGCCCATTCCCTGCTCCCCATGGGAAGCAGGCCTAAGCCGCAGTCTGGCCTCTCTTTGTGGGAGACAACCAGGCTAATCAGGGGAAACCATCAGCCCCATCACTCCATTGCTACAGCCAGTCACCACAGCCACCAAGGTGTTTTCATCAACATGGACTCCAGTCCCTGAAGAAATGACAACTTTCTTTAGGCATTTTCAAGATGTGTCTTTCATAGGATATGACATTTCTTTCTTTCTTTCTTTTTCATCCTCACCTGAAGATATGTTTCCATTGATTTTAGAGACTGTGGGAGAGAAGGGAAAGACAGAGAGAAACATCAAAGTGAGAAGAACACTTTGATTGGCTGCCTCTTGCATGAGCCCTGACCTGGGCCCCGGCCAGGGAGGAGCCTGCAACCTAGGTACATGCTCTTGGCCAGAACTGAACCCAGACCCTGCAGTCAGCAGGCTGAGGCATTATGCACTGAGCCAAACTGGCTAGGGAAGGATATGACATTTCTTAGCCCTCCAGCAGTGGACCTTCATTTTTTTTCTCCAGGAGTGTGGTGGAAAAACCCTAGATCACCTTTAGAGATTCTTATTACCCAAGTTACTAAGAATATTACCAGTGGTATACAGGGAGCTTAGCCAATGAGTGTTAAGAAAAGGTGTTTCCTCTGTAGTTCACTCCCATCACCAGCTCCACCCCTGCCCCTCCAATCCCAGCTCCACCCCTACCCAGGCCTGTAGCGTCTGGCCTAGGATGCAGGCCTGGGAAGAAGATCCCCAAGCCCCTGCGATGGCTGGCTCCGCCCCTTCCCAGGCCGGGGGTCTCTGCCTGAGGCTGCATGCCTGGGCAAAAGACCCCCCAACCCCCACAATGGCCGGCTCCACCCCTTCCCAAGCTGGAAGTCTTTGCCGGAGGCTGCAGGCCTGGGCAGAAGACCCCCCCAACCCCTGTGATGGCTGGCTCCGCACCTTCCCAGGTTCCTGTGATTGATGGCTGTGCCCCTCGGCACCCCCTGCCTCTCCCATCACCTGCCTGGCTAACAGGCCTGGCTACTTCAGTTGCAGGGCTGAGTTGGACTGGGCACCACCATCTTAGTTGAGTTAATTTTCATATTTGCTCCTGTTTGGTTCGTGGGCGTGGCTTGTGGGCATGGTTTGTGTGTGTAACGGAGTGAGGATCAATTTACATATTACTCTTTTATTAGATTAGACATTATTTTCTCCTTCTTACCATGGGCATATTTAAAACATCAGTCTTTCCTCTGTGTTTACCCCATGACAACTCTCTAGTATCTAGCTCTCAGTGTATGTTAATTAAATGAATGGGAATTCATATTTTTGCCTCAAGGCGCTAATTTTCTAGTCATTCTTCCATTTTTTATAGTATCTATTTTGTGTGTATCTGATTCAGAGAGAGTGGTGTTCTACAGTTCATTGAAAAACATATTTTGTATTTCATTATAAAATAAGATAATCCATGAATTGTTTTTAAGGCCTTTCTTCTACATAACTTCCCTTACTTTCAGTATCTCCTAGCGATCTTTCTGATAGAGAATGATATCCTATATAATAAAGAGCTAATATGCAAATGGTCATTGTGCCCTTTCACCCTCGAGACGGGGGACCTGAGGACTGGCCAGGGGACCTGAGGCCATGCCCCCCCAGTGCCAGGTTGGGGGACCTGAGGCCACACCCCTCTCCTCCTCCCTCCCGACACTGGGGGTAGGGGACCTGAGGCTGCACCCCCTGCGCTGCTGGGCTTGATAGGGTGGGGCCAGCTGGGTCTGGGTCTCGTAGGATTTCGAGGCATGCATACATAGGTGGGCGGGGATTTGACTCTGGGTCCCGCAGTGCACCCCAGACTGACAGGAGGGAGATTTTAATATACATTTTACCAATTTTCTTTCATCTCTGATACTTCTACTATAGAAAAAGGGCAAACAGCAATATGAAAATATTTTCTCTAATTAATTCCCTTTTTATATTTTCTTTTTATAATTATTAGGTTTAACCCTATAAAATTGCTGGTTCCCTGCCCTTTCTGACCTAACAAAATGGAATTTTCATTTGACTCTACCTAATAGGAAGTAAAAATGTTTTCTAAAAGTTTTGTACTCTTTGTTGTTTAGTTTGATTTCAGCTGTTTGTGACTTTGCTTCATTTCTCACCATGATAAACATTTTTCATCTTTAAGTGTTGATAATAGACATCACCCAGGAGAAGTGGTTAGAATCTGTTTATTGAGCTTCTGATGTTCTGGCACCAGGTAAAAGACTATATATATATTAAATCTCAAGTCCTGACAATAGATCTGAAACAGGAATTACTGTCAATGGCAGAGGTAGGATTTGAACTTTTTAATGACCTTAGAAGTTACATGATAACATGTTCTATTTGTTAGAAGTGAATCTCATTCAGGAGGAAGTGAGATAGGCTCTTCCTCTTAAAGGTAGAAGTGGCAAAGAATTTCTTGACAATTTAAAATCACCACAAAAAGCTTGAGACTTGGATGTGCTTTGTGTCATAATGAAATTTTTATTTGGTCCATTAAATTTTTTTCTTATCTTTGATGTTGATGTTAATGATTTACAGATTAGTGGTCACTCTGGAGGTCTTTGTAGTTCAGATTTTAACTTGAGACATGTTCTGTTAATTCAGACTTTTCATATCAATTCATGGTCTATACACAATGGAAGGAACTCTTTTTGATGTTCTTGCTGCTACCATTTTTTATGTTTGATCCTTAAAACTATTTTATTGGGTTTACAGAACATATACGTAATTTGTAAGTTGTTTTTCCAGTTGATCCTGTGAAAGGACTAAATCATATATCTTGTTTTCCCGGAAAATTAGTTTATATTTATTTAAAATATTTATATTTTTGATGAATTCTGATAACAGTTTATTTATTGATACACTCGTGGGCAATCTGGTCTTCAGGCCTGGTTGCCGAAAACAAAATTGCAGACCATGTACAGAAGTAAAACATATATGGTAGAGTCATTTGATGTGTATTTGGAGCAAGATGCCAGGTTTCCTAGACAGTTTTGCCTTGTGAAAAAGTTTTGCAGCCTGACTGGCATGTTTCAGTGGTTGAATGTCGATCCATGAACCAGGAGGTCAGGGCTCAATTCCCAGTGGGTGGCATGCAGGAGGCAGCTCATCGATGATTCTCTATCATTGAAATTTCTTTCTCCCTCTTCCTTCCTCTCAGAAATCACTAAAAATTTTAAAAAATTTTAAACAAGTTTTGAGAGCAGACAGAGAAAACTTGAGGGTAAAAAGGGCTGACAGCTATGATATAAACCACACCCTTTTTTATGGCTATTCTGGAAAGCCAAATGAAGGTATTCTGAGATAACTTCAATGGCAATATTTCTTCAGGTAAATTTTTCATATTTGACAGAGGAAATATTCCATTGAGGAGTTTATATTTACTCTTTGATATATCATCTGTCAAACTGTGTGCACAAAATCACAGAGAAATATTGAAGTGAGTTATTGATTTAATGCCTTAGAGAGAGTAATGCTAAAACCTGACTTTATGACCTGATCTTCCTCTCCAAATTGTCATTCGATGCCCAGAAATTTTAGAGACTGTTTCCATGTTAGGTTGTTGTTTTTCTTAAAACTATCAAACTGTTTCATTACATTATTATTATTTAAAATTATTATGCACTAAATTTATCTTTCTTTGGTATATAACTCTATGAGCTTTGTAATAGATACAGAGTAGTGTAACACTACCACTATACAGACATAAAGCAGTTTCGTGACTTCCCCCAAAACTTGCTTGTCCTGTCATCTTTTTATGGTCACACTCGCTCTCTATCCGCAATCCCTGGCAACTACCAATCTGTCTTCATTAATCTGGTGTCTCTTTTCAAGAATGTCCTATAAATGGAATCATCTAGTATGTAACCTTTGAGACTAGTTTCTTTCACTTATAATGCCTTTTAGAACCTTGCAAGTTATTGAATGTATCAATAGTTTATTCACTTTTATTGTTGAGTTCTATGCATGTGCCACAGTTTGTACATTAACCTGTTGAATGACATTTTGGTTGTTTCCAATTGTTAGCTGTAATGAATATAGTTGCAACAAACTTTTTCTTTAAATCTTTATTGTTCAGATTATTACAGATTTTCCTTTTTTTTTTTTACCCGCATAGCTCCCCTCCACCTGATTCCCACCCCACCCCATGCCCTTACCCCCGCCACTGACCTCATCCATAGATGTAAGATTTTCGTCCAGTCTCTTCCCGCACCACTCACATCCCCTTCCCCCTGAGAATTTCTATGCCCCTTTCTATGCCCCTGCTTCTACTATTATATTCATCAGTTTATTCTGTTCATAAGATTTTTTTATTGACTTAATTTTTAGATTCACTTGTTGATAGATATGTATTTTTTGTCACTATGTTGTTCATAATTTTTATCTTTACCTTTTTCTTCTTCCTCTTTTTAAAGAATACTCTTCAGCATTTCATATAATCCTGGTTTGGTAGTGATGAACTCCTTTAGCTTTTTCTGTGAAGCTCTTTATCTGACCATCAATTCTACATGATAGCTTTGCTGGGTAGAATAATCTTGGTTGTAGGATCTTGCTATTCATCACTTTGAATATTTCTTGCCATCCCTTCTGGCCTGCATGGTTTCTGTTGAGAAATCAGCTGACAGCCGTATGGGTGCTTGCTTGTAGGTAACTAACTGCTTTTCTCTTGCTGCTTTTAAAATTCTCTCTTTGTCTTTTGCCCTTGGCATTTTAATTATGATGTGTCTTGGTGTGGTCCTCCTTAGATTCCTTTTGTTTGGGATTCTCTGCGCTTCCAAGACTTATAAGTCTATTTCTTTCACCAGGTAGGGGAAGTTTTCTGTCATTATTTCTTCAAATAGGCTTTCAATATCTTGCTCTCTTCTCTTCTCCTGGCACCCCTATAATTCGGAATTTGGTATGTTTGAAGTTGTCCCAGAGGCTCCTTACACTATCTTCATATTTTTGGATTCTTTTTTCTTTTTTCTTTTCAGGATGGGTGTTTTTTGCTTCCTTGTATTTCAAATCTTTCACTTGATTCTTGGGATCTTCTAGTCTGCTGTTGGATCTCTGTATATCATTCTTTATTTCTGTCAGTGTATGCTTAATTTCTGACTGGTCCTTTTCCTTTTTTTTTTTTTGGTATTCTCATTAAGATCATTGAAGGTCTCACTAAGTTCCTCGGAGGTTCCTAGAAGATTCTTGAGTAGCCTTGTAACTGTGGTTTTGAACTCTATATCCAGTAGTTTGCTTTCCTCCTTTTGTTTCATTTGTGGCCTGTTTTTTTTGTGTCCACATTTTGCTTCCCTGTGTTGATAGGGTGGCTTTGTGTGGTAGGTGTCCTCTTGAGTCCAGTGGCTCAGCCTCTCCAATCACCTGAGCTGGACATTCTTGGTGTATCCCTTTGTGGGCTGGGTGCACATCTTGTTGTAGTTAAGCCTTGAGTACTGTTGGTATCAATGGGAGGAAATGACCTCCAGGCCCAATGACTGCGAGGTCCTGCTGTGTCTGTAGTGGAAGAACTGCTGTGCAGGAGACACCCTTATGGGGTAGGACTTGCTTCAGTGGGGCTTTGGTGCTCACTGAGTCTGCCTCTTAGTGTGTCCTTTATGGATGTGAGCAGTTGAAATCTGGCATCTGACCACTGGGTACACTGGCTCCTGGATCTCCAAGGAGGTGCAAAATCAGCTGCTGTGTGAGTCCACCCAGCAGGAGCTACAGAGAGATCTATAGATTTCTCCTCTTTGTTTGAGGTTTGGAACTTTTGGAGTTCTCTGACCCATCTGCAGTTTGTTAATTTAGGCTGCAGGCAGACAGGCAATTCATTTATGCTGCTGAGCATAGCTTGGGTGGGGTTGTAAATTGGGTGGGGCGGCATCTCAAGAGAATAACCAGGGTAGAGCAAACAGCAGTGGCTGCCCGTCAGCTGTCTCCGAGTCCCCGAGTTCCCAGTAACAATGATCACTGTGAGCAGCTTTGAGAAAAAGCCACCTTCGCTTTCCGACCCAATGCCAGACGGCCCAGTTTCTCCCCGTAGGAATCTGGGTCCCTAAAGTCTCACCGGAAACAAGTTCAATGCAGTCAGGAACTTGTATCTCCCTTCCGATTAAAAAAAAACAAAAACACACGCACTTAGGTGTCGCCCTTTCGTGCTTCTGTACCTCTGTTCTTGGCGCCTCCACACCTTCTACCCAGTCTCAGTGTGCTTTTTTCTTTCCTTCCGGTTGTAGCACTTCAACTCAGTCAGCTTTCCCTTGGTTCTGGATGATGGCTGTTTTGCTTTTTAGTTGTAGTTTTAATGTGGTTGTGGGGGGCAGGGCGTACAGGTATATACCTTATGCCACCATCTTGGTTCCATGCTATAAACTTCGTGTATAGGTTTTGTGTGATCGTAGTTATATCTCTAGTGCAAGGATCAGCAAACTTTTTCTCTGAAGGACTAGATAGGCTATATTTTAAGCTATATGGTCTCTGTTGTAACTATTCTGCTGTTGTAGTATGAAAGCAGCCATAAGCAATACATAAATGAATGGATGTAGCTGTGTTTCAGTTAGACTTTATGTACAAAACAGGAGGTGGGCCAGACATGGCACATGACCATAACTCTTGTTATATAGTAAATACCTAGGAATGGGATTGCTGGGTACATGATAAATATAGTTTTAACTTGATAAGAAATTGCCAGTTTATTTGTAAGTAATTTAATAATACTTGAATTATAGAATACTAATGAACTCAGACCTAATGGTTCACACATCAGACTCACATAATTCATGATAAGACAGCCTTTGGTCTTGTCTTAAATTGAGGCTCTGTTTTCTTTCTTTCACATATTCATATGAAATCTTTGACTTGGATAGATCTTTTCTTCCCAGATGAAGTGCATACATTCTTTCAGTCATTTTTATTTGGCTTACTTAAGATATGAGGGGGCATTTCAGGGAGGTTATTATAAGTAAAGAATCACAGTGAGAGCTGCTAGGTTTTTAAGTAAATGAAACAGTTGGTTTTATCCTGGATATTGAATGTAACTGGATAGGTGGCCATCATACCATGACACAGTTTGCTTGGAAGTGTTTGCTTACTTTTTCAATAACAAACCCAGACTATTTATCCATAGGTGTTAGTATGGCTGTGGGATGCAGGATTAGCTTTCCATAAGCAGTATTTTGTTATGATTCTTATTGTTGCAAAAACAAGGATTTGTGGTTGAAAGAGAAGCAAAGCTTCTTGGAGATGATGAATAAAGCAATGGAACTATATCTTTGTGGTTGTGGTTTCCAATTAGTTTGGCCATTCTGGAAAAGCAATGAAGCCACAAGATCATGACAGTATCACAGAGTTGGAAGAACATTTTGTACTAATCTTAGTCCCACTTGTCTTGATGTGATAGTTGAAAGGATATGGTCTGTGGGTGGGAAGTGCTGTTGTTAATATATGCCTTTTACAAGAGGTAAGTTTGGAAAAGGATCTCTTTTATGATATGCCCATGGCTACTTTTCTATGGAAGCCTCACCTCCAGCTCCCCCCCCCCATTCATCCTGTACTCCAACTATGCCAAACAACTAGCAAACACAGCAGCATGTCTTGTGCCTTCTCTTCTGTATACATATGATGCACTTTTTAGAATTAAGATCTTGCCCATTGTCAGATGAATGAACTTATGTTCATTTAAAAACTCATAGTTCAAATGTCACCTTGTCTATTGATAGTTTAATGCTTCTTTCTGTGTTCTTACAGCATTTCATTTACTTGTTTTATTGCTGTTTATAACAGCATTTATCACATTGCTTCTATAATATCTTTTAGCTTATCCATGAATCCCCAGAGGGTAGAACATGAGCTGTTTATCCATCTGTTACTAACACCTAGCGAGTACTTTGATTTAAAAAGTGTTAGTAAATGAACAGGAAATAAAAGTCAACACAAAATTTTTGTGCATTTATAGTTATTTGAACTCACTAATTCAGTGTTTATGATAATTTTATATGAGCTAACCTAAATTATACATTTATGAAGGGTTTACTAGATTATATACTTGATTGTGAGGGAGATGTTTACCTACTTAACAGAGCTGACATTTAAAAGCCCCTAAGATGATTCAGAAGAATATTTTTTATGCAAATTATTTATATAGTAAATACAAGACATTTACCAAAGTAAGCTTTTATTAGCATAACCAGAGCTTATGTTTTGAAAGTAATAATAATGCTGTGTTTCACATGTATTCTATTGTTTCAGTTACTTATTTTCTTTTCATTACATATTCATTTGAATATTGACACTTATTTGCCTTTTATTCTTAGCTTAAATGTAAGTATCATGGTGGAAATCTAGTTTCCAATTTTATATTCTTTTTAGATACATTAATATACATTTTAAATAGATTGTGTGCTAATATTTTTTAAACAAGCGTTGTCAATTTATGGATCTTAGAGGACTGTAATTTCTCAGATCTTCAAATAGGAAAATCTGTTAATTGAAATAGAAAGTGTAGGGATTGAGAAATTTGAATTCTACCCATCTATATAGATGAAGGTGCTCTTAATGGGTGTCTACACTTATCTACAGTAGAAAAGATAAAGGCTTTTCATTTAAAAATAGTTGAGTAAAGCATTTATATTTCATTCCCCTCCTTAATGCTAACTGAACATAAAAGAATACTATATAAGAAAGAGCTAATATACTAATTAGACCTGACTGTGAAACGACCTTCCGGAACAACCTTCTGGAATGACCAGTGAGCGCAGGGTGGGGCCAGCGAGCCTGTACTTACTGACAGTCCTAGTGCCCCTGCTTCCACAGAGGCAGCAGGAGAGGGGACGGCACAGCCCCCGGGCCTCTGCAGAGGCAGGATGGGGAGGCACCTCAGCCTCCCCTGGCCCCTCTCCCATCCTCTGCAGCAGGCGGGCGGTAAGTTGGAAGGGGTCCTGGACTACAAGAGTCCCGAATTGCGAGAGGGATGTCTGAGTGTCGGTTTAGGGGTTCCGGACTGCAAGAGGGCACAGGCCAGGCTGAGGGGGACACCCTTCCCATCTCCCCTCCCCGCTCCTTCCCCCCCAGTGCATGAGTTTCATGCACCAGGCCTCTAGTAAAGAATAAGGAAGAAATCTTTTAACTTGAGTGAAATGAGGAGGAAATCTCAATTACAGGCCTCTGACTGCTAGAATAGCTGCCACACGCTGTGAACTTGGGAGCAAATTGAGGAAGCAT
Source organism: Murina feae (assembly GCA_004026665.1). Taxonomy (NCBI): domain Eukaryota; kingdom Metazoa; phylum Chordata; class Mammalia; order Chiroptera; family Vespertilionidae; genus Murina; species Murina feae. The sequence goes on from PVJC01029403.1 coordinate 13,061, forward strand.
GCAAACATTTTAAACACATCACAGAGCTCTCCCAAATTAGATGGCATGGGGACTACAGGGTGGTAGGCAATGTGAAGACACAGGGAAAGTTACAGATATACCTTTGTATGCAGAAGTCAGTGGGAAGCAGCAGCAGTGGAGGAGGTAGTGTACAGAGCTATCCCTTGGCATTGGTTGTTGTAAAGCCAGGAAATAAACACTGCATCACAGTACAGACAATCGACAGCTTAATACTCCTTCTTTCTCTTTACTTCAGCCATGCTGCCTTATTACAATTCTTCAGTCATGCTAAGCATGTTCTTACCTCAAGCCTCTGACTTTGCTTGTCCCTCAACCTGGAAAGGTCTTCCCCTAGAAATTCTTGTTATGGATTGTTCCCACATTCATTCAGGTTTCTGTTCTGGTATTAACTCCTTAGAAGGGCATTGCTTGACTGTGGAGGCTCAAACAGCAACCAAGGAACATTTTATTTTCAAAGCTTATTTTCTTCATAGTCACTTCACCACCAGACCTGTATATTGATTTCTTTATTTATTTACTAGAGGCCTGGTGCACAAAAATTTGTGCACTCGGGGGTGTCCCTCAGCCTGGCCTATGCCCTCTCGCAGCCCAGGACTCCTCGGAGATGCCCACATGGCAGCTTAGGCCCACTCCCCAGGGGATCAGGCCTAAGCTGGCAGTCAGACATCCCTCTAGCAACCCAGGAGCCCTTGGGGGTTGTCTGACTGACAGCTTAGGGCCTGAGCTTCAGTGGACATCCTTAGCGCTGCCAAGGAGGCGGGAGAGGCTCCTGCCACTGCTCGCTGTGCTCACATCCGTCAGCCCAGCTTGTGGCTGAACAGAGTTCCTCCTGTGGGAGTGCACTGACCACCAGGGGCCAGCTCCTGCTTTGAGTGTCTACCCACTGGTGATCAGTGCACGTCATAGTGACTGGTCGTTCTGCAGTTTGCATATTACCCTTTTATTATATAGTATATTTGTCTCTTCACTACTAGAATCTAAGCTCCAAAGGACACATATAGGCTTCTATTCCCCCTCTATGTTCCTACCACCTAGAGCACAGCTTGACACACAGTTGTTTAAAAAATAGTTACTGAGTAAGTTATTAAACAAATGAACACGCAGGCCCTTTAGTAGGCAACATAAAATTAATCCCTGTACTCTATAAACTGGGAGAGCCATGTTGAGAGGTAACTTAACATGGCTTAAGAGACATTATCAGCAAATAGCAATGATTGGTCCTTATTTTGATCCTGACTCCTATAAAATATCTATAAAAATAATGACACTTGTGAAATAATTGACATTTAAACACTGGATATTTGATAAGAATATGGAGTAGCACTATGAATCAGTCAGGATTTAGTTGCAAAAAAACCCAGAATTCCTTCTAGCTAGTTTAGGCAGAAGGTACTTACTAAATGGTATTTGTGGCTGACAGAGGGAAGGAATCAGCAGAAGAAAGGGGTTTGGGGCTCGTGGTTGACTTTTTACAAACATGTCCCAGTGCTGTACCATAGAGCTGGACCATCAGGAGAGTTGCTGCTTCCTCTGTGGATCAGGATATTTTGTGGAGGGGAGCAACTTATGACCTGCAGGCAAAATCTGTCCTAAACTGTTTATGTAGTCCTTCTATGTAGTCCTTCCTATTAAGAATGGTTTTTGCATTTTTAAATGGTTAAAAAAAATTTAAAAAGAATACAGTTTTGTGACACCAAAAATTATATGAAATTCAACTTTCTGATCCATAAATGAAGTTTTATTATAACACAACCCCACAGTATGTGGTTACTTTCACACTGCAATGGAAACCACATAGCCCTTAAAGAAAAAGTTTGCCAGCCCTTAAACTAGAATACATACACTCTGTGCCATTTCAGGAAGGTACCTATGCAGCTATTTGGTCTACAGCCAAAGTAATGGATGTGTCACCTTCTGCTCCCCTACAGCCAAGAGGGTAATTAAATACTGGACACTCAGATCTCTGCTAACACTGGAGACCAAAAAAAAAAAGTAAATGTCAGCAAGACAATGGTCTCTGCTTCACTTCTGTCTTTCAAAACTTGGGCAAGTAAGTTTGATCGGCTGAACCTAATTTGCAGCAAGCTACTATTTCCACAGGAGTTTGTGGAAACCTTGCTATTTGTGGTAAAATGCATGCTGAATTCCAGTCCCCACCATGTTTATCATACACTGGCTATAAGAATTTGAAACAGGCAGTATTAACTTTTTTCATTAATTTGTTTTTTTCTAATTCACAGTCATAGGTTGGTTTGGCTGTAACTACTTACAGTGTAATAACTAGACTGATTACTTAGGTGACAGTCACATTGCATGTATTCTGACATTCCTTTTGGACAACATTGTAAAGCCAGGACTCTAGATATTATGTCCATTTTGCAAAGGTTACCCAAAGAGTGAGTGGAGGAATAGAATTTAAAACCCATGTTTGCCTGACTCACAACCCTTTCACTACTACCCACTGCTCTTGCTAGTCTATTGCAACATTGTTATGATTCTAACTAGAAAGTTTTCATCACATATTGAGAACGTTTAAATATGCTGGCATTTGTTCTCATTGCCTTTTCAGAAGTTACAACCTCTTAGCTCTGTTTCTTCTTCATTCAAAGCAGTCTAATAGATTTTATCTTCTTTTTTTATATAATGTTAATCCCCACTTTGTGCAAAAGGCATCTGTGAATATGCAATACTGTGTATAATTTATTACTTTTTTAGGTAAAAGATTGTAGACATTTCAGTGTTACTATTACCTACTTTTACTTTTTATGAGGAATACATGTATAATCTTCATGCAAAATATTCATATTAGGGAGTAAACATTTGCTCTTAGCAACCTCACAAGGAAGAGAGATTTTAAAGGAGCAGAACATGCAAAATCAGGGAAACATTTCCTGTGAGAATGTTTTGGTGAAAGGATATTTGTAATTTAGATCCTTAGTCATAATATCCTAACTCTTTGAGGTTAAGTCTCAATATTTTCAGTGCTTGGAACTAGAAAAAATAAATAAAAGCACAAAGTCAGAATTGAAAGAGAAAAAGAAGTGTCTTAATGAAGTAAATAAAATACCTGAGTTTCTCTTTTAAGTAAAAAGTGATCATTTTATAAAAATGACAAAATATTTTATTCAGAGAAGAATAAGATAGTTTCTGTTAATGTTGGAATAAATTTTTCTAAGGTTATTACCTCATTTTCTCTAATGAAAAAAAATTGCTGATTGCATGTTAAATTACTTAGTACATTGTTGTATTTAATTGCTAATACTATTCTTAATTTGTATCTTTCTTTGATGAATTCTGCCAGGAAATTATTTTCTTAATATTTTGAATATTATTCCATATTTGGGATTATTTGGTTGAGTGCATGGTGTGAGTTTTGGGGACACTTGATCTAAAGAGAACAGGAAACAAAGGAAAAGAAAATATAATTAGGTGTATGTAACATTTCCCTTCTGTCAGATCTATCTAGAGATACTAAGAATTCCCTGCCAAGACATTACTCATGAATCATATTTATTGTTGCCAGTCTGGCTATACAAAGTAAACATGGGTTTTTTTTTTTGTGTGTGTGTTTTTAACTCCTTGGAGATAAAAATACTTGTTCTTAGTAAAGAACAAGTAGTACTGTCATTGTTAGGGATGACTAGAAAATAAATTCACACTTGCTTTCATCAATAAAATTATTATATAAAGACAGAGTCAGTTTCTTTTTTTAAATTACACACAGCATTTTTAAATCATTTTTTAATTACAGTTGATATAAAATATATTATTTTCAGGTGTACAGATAGTGATTAGATATTATATAACTTATTACATGATCATCCTGATAAATTTCGTACCCATCTGATGCCATACATAGCTCACACCAAGACACATCATAATAAAAATGCAAAAGGTGAAAGACAAAGATACAAGACTGTGAGCTGATTGCTCAACAGAAACTTTACAGGCCAGAGGGATTGGCAGGAAATAGTCAAAGTGATGAATAGCAAGGACCTACAACCAAGATTACTTTACCTAGCAAAGCTATCATTTAGAATCTGACAGAAAAAAAAGAGCTTCCCAGACAAGAAAAAGCTAAAAGCGTTAATCACTACCAAAGCAGTATTATATGAAATGTTAAAGGGTATTCTTTAAGAAAAAAGAGAGGGAGGGGAAAGAAGAGAAGAAGGAGAGATAAAAAATATGAAGGATAAAATGGGAGTAAGTACACAGTAACAGTTGAATCTAAAATACAAAATAAATTAATAAGTAGGACAGAAACAGACTCATAGATACAGAGAACATTTTGATGGGTGCCAGATGGGAGGGGAGTTGGGGGGTTGGGCAAAAAAGGTGAAGGGATTAAGTACAAATTGTGAGTAACAAAATAGTCATGAGGATGTAGTGTAGGGAATATTGTGAACAACACACACACACACAGCTAAGAAGGTAAGTGTCCATCCAGCTGGTAGATATGACATGCACTGACGAACAGGGAGCAGGTGCTCAATGCAGGAGCTGCTGAGCTGCAGTGACTTGGCAGTGGCAGTTCTTGGGTGACACACTCTGAAACCAGAGAGGAGGGAGCCTGATTCCTCGCTGGGCCCTACGATTCCACCTTTGGCTGTGGGTTATGTTGTTGTCCACTGTTGGGTCCTAATCTGGTTTACTGCACACTTCCATTTTCGTTCCACACCCTGTACAACAGCAACTTTGCAGAGTGCTCCCTCGGCACTCCAGTTCCCCTCAGGGGATGTCAGAGAGCCAGTTTCAGCCTGATCCCCCACAAGCCAGGCCAAAGGACCCCACCCGCCTGAGAGATTCCGCTAACTTCACAGATGCCCTTTGAACCACAGCGCCACCCCAGTTGGGGAGGAACTGCCTGAGGTTGGCTCCAGGGTGTGTCTGGCGGTCTTGCCCAGCCTTGCCCCACCGGCCACCTTCCAATTAATTTCCTTTTAAATGTGCATGAATCCGTGCACTGGATCACTAGTATTTTAATAACTATGTGTGGTGGCAGTTTCCATTTAATAGGAAGAGCACTGAACCTTGTAGCTGTGTGTCTTGAATTGGATTTTTTGGCAAATTGCTTAACCTTTCTGAACTTTATTCTTCATTTAAAATGTAGGTATTATACGATTTTGGGGTAGGAAATGAATGAATAAATTGATGTGAAAATACTTAGCATTGTACTTGGCTATGGATCTTAATTCTGTATTTTCTCCACAAAAATCGAGGCAGAGGCAGGAAATGAGGTCCTGAGGGAATAACTCCAGCCCTGGCTACTAATTGCTGATGCTGTCCCTGGAGACTCAAAATGATTCAAGGGCAGAATAGCTGATGTTTTCCACTTGGAAAAACTGATTACAAGCTAATGTGTAGGAAAGTAAATTGCCATGCAGAGAACAAAGCTACTAAAATCTGATTGATAAAATAGTTTGTAGATAGGCCAGTGAAGTCCACTTGTTTTCTTCTATTGTTGAAAATCTTTTTAATGTCTCTTAAACCTGACACTCTTCTTCCCCAGAGCCCTGCAGCTAGATTAGGTTTCCCTACTATACTTTTCCTAGTGTCGAGTGCTTCCCTGATATAGCTCACATTGCCTGTTACACCCAGACTCTGAGCTCCATAAATCAGATATGGTGTCTGTCTTGAAAGAGTTGCCATCTGTGCTGGTTAATATTCACCACTGTATCCCAAGCACCTATCTAGCATAATTTAGACATTTTGTAATATACTCTTGATTAAGAATATTATAGTGTCAGCCTGGCCGGCCTGGCTCAGTGGTTGAACATCCATCTATGAACCAGAAGGTCATGGTTTGATTCTTGGTCAGGGCTCGATCCCTGGTAGGGTGTGTGCAGGAGGCAGCTTATCAGTAATTCTCTCTCTCATCATTGATGTTTCTCTCTCTCTCTCCTTCTCCCTTCCTCTTTGAAATCAATAAAAATAGATGTTTTTTTAAAAAATAATATAGTGCGAAAGTCATTATTCTGAAACATAATTCTTATTATATATCCATAGACAGAATGGGAGATTATGCCAAAATTGTAATGACTCCACAATATTAATACGAGTTCTCTCTTTTTTTAAATTTTGTTTTATTGCTTAAAGTATTACAAAGAGTATTACATATAGGAGTTGTTCTTTTTTATTCAAGCCAAATCTAGGGTGTCAAATGCTGCAAAACCTTCTTGGTATTCCAGCTGTGATTTTTATTGTTGTTGGAGACCATGGGTAGGCTTATCTGTGGTTTGAAAGAAGCTCAGATTTATAGTGTAGCTTTTTGCCCTTAAAAGCTACACTATTTATTTTGATGTAACAAAGAACTCAGTTTATTTTTCCCTTTTTGATACTGGAAATCTGTTTTAATCTGAGGGAATTTGACTTGCCTGGCTCTTGCCTCTCTGAGCCAGGACCTATTTCCCTCAGCCAAGGTATCATCATTGGCTACGGGAGTCATTCCTTCTTTCCCAAGAGAACGGAGAAGTCTATCTGGACTTTATTTTGTTTGTGCCATCATAAGAGTCACAAATGTGTGTGTTGTTTTTTTTTAAAGTTCACTTAAATATTTCTACTGATAAAATTTTTTTCTTGGTACTTGCAGAGCAGATAGTTTAAGAGAATTTTTTAATGTCATCTAATAGAGGATTACAAGGAATAAAAAGGCAAGATTGAGGAATAGCTAAGAATCACTTTTAAAAAAATACCTACTTGTATCTAATCTAAGTATGGTTCAGTTGAGACTAAGAAATGAAATGTTATTTAAGTGATTTTAGTTGTCTAATGTAATTATATAGTTCTTATGTGTGATACTGATTTGTTGGGCTTAGTTTAACTACATTCAGAAGTATTACAAATTAATTATGACCTTTAAAGAGCTATACATTTAATAAAGGACAGGCACAACCTTTCTAAAGAATTTAGTATTCTCTTTTGTTAGTATGTGTCCTTGCAAAATATTTGTCTCGTGAATGTATTTCTAATTTCAAAAAAAAATGGTATTTCATCCTACTTCTTAGTTCCTTTCACTCATGATGGTGTTTTTGAGACACATCCATGTGAAATATGTACTTTAAATGAATATAGATGATGGTGCATCAATCCTGTTTTACTTACTCATTTTCATAGTGATGGGCAATGATAGACCTCTACATATTTTTCACATTCTTGATTACCACAAATAACAGTAAAATAACACTATAGTAAGCATCCATTTACAAGTCCTTACCCGTAAGAATTTATTTGGGATATATACTGAGAAGCAGAATGCAAGTTTCTGAGTAATGTGCAATTTACCTTTAGATCCCTTCTGCCAGTCTGTTTGCCCACCAGTATGTGGGGCCTGTTTCCATGTCTAAGAAGACAGTAAGCAGTTTTCTGCTTACTGATAACGTACTAAGTGTGAAATGGCATTTTCTTATTTTAATCTCCATTTCTTTAATTACTAATTAAATTAAAGCAACTTTTGATATGTTTTGGCCTTGCAGTTGGTAGTTCATTTTCCCCCTCTTTTTCTCATTTAGATTGTTCTATTTTTCTTACTGATATGGGAATTCCTTATAAATTCTGAATTGTAATCCATGTAGTTTTAGACATTTCAAATATCTTTTACTGTGTTATCTCATTTTTTGCTTGGTTCACACTACTCTTTGCTGAGCGAAAAGATTTAATTTTCATGTAATTGCATTCATTTTATTTTTGCATATGATATGTGATTTTGAATTCATGCTTATGAAATTCTTACCTAATCCATAGATATATTCTTGTTTATTTTCTCCCATTAACTTTATAGTTTTACCTCTTATTTTGGAGTCCTTAATTTACCTTGAACCCACCTTTATATATGCATTTAGGGAGGGGCCTAGATAATTTTATTGTAAAGATTAGTGGCCCAGTGCATGAAATTCGTGCACATTAAAAGGGGATTAATTAGAGGAAATATTTTAATATTGCTATTTGCCCTTTCACTATAATAGAAGTGTCAGAGATTAAATAAAATTGAAAACGTATTTAAGTAAAACGTATATGAAAATCTTCCTCCTGTCAGAGTCTGGGGTGCACCATGGAACCCAGACTCAAGTCTTCAACCACCCATGTGCACCTCACAATTGCTTGATACCCAAACCTGGATGGCCCCCCTTCATTGGGCTACATCCAGACCCAGCCGGTCCCACCCTGTCAAGTCCTGCCAGGTGGGGGGATGCAGCCTCAGGTCCCCTGGGTGCCAGGGCAGGGGGGCACGGCCTGAGGTCCCCCATCAAGCCCTGCTGGGCAGAGGGAGTGGCCTGTGATCCCCCAGCCTGGCACCAGGGCAGGGGGCACAGCCTGAGGTCCCCTGGCCTGGTGCTGGGGTGGGGGGCATGGCTTGAGGTCCCCTGGCCCAACACCAGGGTGGAGGGCACACCTTGAGGGCCCCCATCAAGTCGCGCTGGTTGGGGGGCACAGCCTCAGGTCCCCTGGCCTGGGGCCAGGGTGGGGGGAGCAGCCTGAGGTCTCCTGTCAAGCCCTGTGGATGGAAGGCACGACCTGAGGTCCTGTCAAGCCCCATGCAGGAGGTATGTGGGCGCGCAGCCTCAGGTCCCTGCTTATTGCTCCTTAAGGCTCGTTATGGAAACTTAGCCTCAGGAGAAACAAGATGGCGGCATAGGGTAGACACCGTATATGCAGCTGTGAACAACTATTTCAGAAAAACCACGAAAAGAACACACGGACACCACTCGCACCCACAGGACGGCTGGCTGAGTGAAAATCCTACAACCAGAGAAGAGTCTGAGACTCAGAGGAGTGGCGGAAGCAAAGTACAGAGGTACGGAGGCGCGCAC
>PVJC01029404.1:0-21890 GCA_004026665.1 Murina feae
CCGAGCCTCAGATGCGGCTGGGGGCAGGTCCCCAGTGGTCACACACACACACTCATACACACACAAGGTGCCTGGCAGACTGGGGCCATCATAGGACATCCACTGAGGGGTCCCAGACTGTCAGAGGGCACAGGCCGGGCTGAAGGACTCCCTCCACCCCGAGTGCACAAATTTTTGTGCACCGGGCCCCTAGTATAGATATATATAGATATTTATATGGAGAGAGAGAGAGATTAAGGGATTGGCTATGCAATTCCTTAAGGACTGACAGGTATGAAATCCATAGGGCAAGACAGCAGGCTAGAAATTCAGGTAAGTGTTGTTGTAATCTTTAGTCCGAAATCCACAGAGAGGCCCAACAGACTACAAGTTCAGGGAGGGTTTCTGTGTTGCAGTCTTCAGAAAAACCTGTCTTCATTCTTAAGACCTTCAGCTATTCTGTGAGGCTCACTCGTTTTATGGAGGAAAATCTGCTTTACTCAAAGTCTGCTGATGTTAATCACATCTAAAAAGTACTTTCACAATCTCTGGACTGGTGTTTGATCAAGCAACTGGGCACCACAGCCTGGACAAGCTGACACAGTCCTCAATACAATGTTGCCTATCTAGCATTTATTTTCCACATTATCTAGATGGGACTACTGAGTCCCAGAAAAGCTAAGTCCTATATTACAGCCACCTCCCTTCACCAGGCACTTAGTAGACTCCCTGAATCTTTATTTCTTTATAAAGTGAAAAATGGAGTATTTCAAAGATACCATCTGACTTGAGTGCTCTATGAATTTTTTACAGTCTTGGTATCAAGTTAAATGAAATTCTGTTCAAAGGATGCCTCCACTCATGTCCTTCCCCCCCAGATCTATCATTCACGCACTAACGAGGAGAGTCTAAGCTCTAAGCTGTGCTTTCTTGGGAAGGGGAGCTAAGCAGACTACAGAGAGGAGAACCACAGTCCCTGCCCCTCAGGAGCTGGCAGAGACAGGGAGTTTGTGTTCCTCCAAGCTGACCCAGCCTCTATTTCTCTGCTCTCTGGCTCCTGGAGACTTCTGGAAGAACAAATTACCTAGAAAGAGGTTGCGTGATCATTGGAGTGGGTGATAGATGAGAGGTCTCTCCATCTCTCTGTTGTTCCTTTCTTGGCAGAGTTGCTACGAATAATATTAAAGTTCCCTTCACCAGCCTTCTGCCAAATGGTTTGCTTCCTAAAATCGAATCCTTTCAAACCCAGAAATACATCATGGGGAGCGGAACAAAGTTTATTTCAGGAGATACTGAGAAAATATCAAAACACTATCTTTAGTCAGAAGAGAACCAGAACGTCTCCTCTCAAAAAATTGTTTTTGTATATGAGAAAGAAAAAACCCAAAGAAGAATTTGGTAAATATGTACACCTGGTTGCTTCTCTCACCTCCCTGCCTCCTCTCTCCCCCACCCCACCCCAACCAAAATGAAAGGCTTTATGCAAGCTCAGGACTGACATCAACACGTGTGTGGAGGACTAAGTCTTTGCAAACCCCTCATTGAACAGCCCACAGATGTGGAGGGAGAGAATTGAACTTCTGGGTTCCTGGTACCCATAGGGCCAGAATAAGCAAAAGACAACGGAACCTTTTAGTGACTCCTTCTTAGCTTGTGTGCTGTTATGCAAATCAGCTGAGACTTGTTGAGCAGGAATCTCTTTTGTCCTGGGAGTGCCCAGGGAACATCTGAGAGAAGAAGGGACTAGTGGCAAACCCAGGGCCATCCGCCTTAGAGGAGGGCCCATGTGTGCGAAGAGCCCGGACGCTGGGACTTCAGTCAGACTGTTCTTCCTCTGGTGCAAGTCACAGCATATACTTTCTGGTTTTCCGCATCCAGGGAAATCTTCCAGGCAATAGCTGGAAATAGAAGATGGATGGATGAAACGCATGAGATCCTTACCAACTCCCCCACTTCTTCCTTCAACAAATAGTTCATCCTTTGGTGTGTAGGCTCAGAAAAGCCACTGTGCTTTGTCCTTTTCCTGAAAGTAGACAATTAGTCATGTTTCTAATAATGCTTATCACAGACCTTTTCCTTCCTGTCAACTTAAACAAGTTCTTTTCTCCTGGAAATTCCTGTCATTGTGTTTCCCCATGTTGTTTTCTATTGCTGATCAAATTTTTTTAAATTATATTATATCCCAAGAAGCTAAACCAGGAATTGCTGTATAGTGAAGAGCTTATAACTCACTCATTTTCACCTCTCAGCATGTATTTGTGAACGGAGGGAGGGCGAGAGGGAGGGAGGGAGAGAGGAAAGAAGGAAGGGAGAGGGAGGGAGAGAGAGAGGGAGGACGGAAGGGGAGGTTAGTGAAGAGGGGTGGGAGAAAGAACCTATGCTAACTTCAGTGCAAGGCACAGAAGTTTCCATGTGTTTCTGTGGAATGCTGAATGTCAGTGACTATAAAGCAGATTATTACATAGGAGGCCCAAGCTACTTAGAACATTTTCTACATATTTTAAGGCACAAGGCAGATCAAGTTCACCCAATGCAACATCAGTCCAAATCCTTTTTAACTGAGATGTAACTGATGTATAACATTGTATTAGTTTCAGGTGCCCAACAAATGATTTCATACACATATGTATTGTGAAATAATCACCACAATAAGGTTAGTTAGCATCCGTCACCTCACATAGTTACCATTTTTTTCTTGTGATGAGAACTTTTAAGGTCTACTCTCTCAGCAATTTTCAAGTATATAACACAGTGTTGTTAACTCTAGTCACCATGCTGTACATCACATCCGAGGACTTGTTTATTTTATAACTGGAGGTTTGTACCCTCTGACCCCTTCACTCATATCACACACACACACATGCACGCATGTGCACGACCTCAGTCCAACTCTTAAATACAGGTGGTTCTGAACTAAGGCAAATAAACTGTAGTCATCTGGGTTTGGCAGGGAAACCACTGCTTGGGTGAGAGAATGTGTTGGAAAGTGTTGAAAATATGAGCATTAAAGAGGTCTGCAATTGGGGGAGAAGCAGTTTGTGTTTTTTATTTCCTCCCAGTTCTGGCCAAAGGCTAGTCCAGGCACATCCCCAGCCATTATTACACTCACCCCAACTTCTATATAAGAGGAGGCCTCGTGTGCAGGATCTAGTTGGATCCCTAGCAACCTCGAAGACAGGGAGGCAAGTGGGAGGCACCTCATTTTAAGGATGTGGTAAGTGAGGCTGAAGTGGGAACTGGCTAGTCCCAGCAGCCAGTGGGTGTAGAGCCATGGGTTTTAGTTCCTTGTTCTTCATTCTTTCCACCAAAAAACTCCCATTATCTTTCAAGGACATAGAATCAACAAGTTGGCCAATTGAGGCAAGTCTCCAACTGCTTGACTTCCTGTCACACAGAGTAATCGATGCAACCAGCTTTTGGTACCTCTAAATGCAAGTGCTAGGCGCCCTGTTCTTAACTCCGTGTGATCCAGGAATATCTGTATTAAGCGAAGAACTAAAACCATTATCCAGGCGATTCCAAAGGGATGAAGTTTCATCCAGAAGTAATGTCTGTTCCCACTAACTCAATGCTTGGAATGTGCACAGTGTGATATTTTTCAAAGCCTTCCCATTTGAGTTTCCTAAGCAACAAAATTGGATGTTAGCAATTCAACCTAAGTAAAAGGATCAGATGTGACATGGCCTGGGTTTGGTTTGCAGACATGACTGGAATTAGCAAAATGTTTTCATTTAGAAAGAGAATCAGCAAGTGTTAGAGGTGAAAGGAACATTAGAGTTGACCCAGTCCAGCCCGCCCAGGGGGTTGACCAGTAGTATCCCGCAGATAACTGTTTGTAATTTGCACCTCCTTAGCCCTGTACAAACATGGGTCTATTTGCTGGAGCCCTGGAGGCCAGTTGTTGGAGGTGACAGAATTGAAAGCCCTACTCCTGCATAGTTATGATAAATGAAGCAATAGCTAAATGCCATTAAGGGTTTGTTGTACTAAAGTAAACCTCCATGTTGGGAAGTATATCCTGTAGCTTAGAGCAAAAATTCACATTTGTTATATTTATTGTGTTAAAAGAAACTCTGCACTAAGACAATAAACTTACATTTGGCTTATTGCATCACACATCATCCTTGGTATATATTGAAAAATCTCCGTAGGGGGTTGTCTTTCTGGAAGAATTCCAAGTTTCACACGATATTTAAAAATAAGCCATTTCTTTACAGTAGGCAGATTGAATTTGAACATGAGTAATGCACATCAATATCTTATGGTTTCTTTAACATGAGTATGGGGGCCCTAAGGGCCTAAGGGTTTGAATGTTTATTTTGTTTGTTTGTTTGTTTGTTTGTTTGTTTGACTGGGTACAGTGAACTTCACTGATGGTGCATTGCAAGTTTGGGCTCCATAAGCCCCTCCCCTTTTTCAGGGGGTATGGGATGGAAACCATGGTCAGGAGATTCTCAGTGTGTTGGGGGGGGTCTATCTGGGGCAAGGACTCCCCAACAGCTAAGGGCCTCTCTTCCTCTTGCTAAGGCTGGTGGTCTAGGGGGCTCTTACTCCTTGAAGGACATGTGGACCATGAGGTCCACCACCCTGTTGTCACAGGAGATAACCTGGTCTTCAGTGTAGCCCAGGATGCCCTTGGGGGCCCTCTGATGCCTGCTTCACTACCTTCTTGATATCATCATATTTGGCAGCTTTCTCTAGTTAGCGGGTTAGACCCCCTAACATTGGGGGTGGGGACCTGGAAGGCCATGCCAATGAGCTTCCCATTCAGCTCAGGGATGACCTTGCCCACAGCCTTGGCAGCGCCAGTAGAAGCAGAGAAGATGTTCTGGGCAGCCCCTCGGCCATCACACCACAGCTTCCCAGAGGGGCCATCCATGATCTTCTGGGTGTTGGTGATATCATGGACTATGGCCATGAGTCCCTCCACAAAGTCAAGGTTGTCATGGATGACCTTGGCCAGGGGGGTCAAACAGTTGGTGGTATAGGAAGCATTGCTGACAATCTTGAGGGAGTTGTCATACTTGTCATGGTTCATACCCATCACAACCATGGAGGCATCCACAGAAGGAGCAGAGATGATGACCCTTTTGTATTTGTCCTTCAAGTGAGCCTCAGCCTTCTCTGTGGTAGTGAAGACACCAGTGGACTCCGCAACATACTCAGCACCAGCATCACCCCATTTGATGTTGGCGGGATCTCGCTCCTGGAAGATGGAGATGGACTTCCATTGATGACAAGCTTCTCATTCTCAGCTTTGACTGTGCCTTTGAACTTGCCAGGAGGTTCATACCTGAACATGTAGACCATGTAGTTGAAGTCAGTAAAGAGGTTATTGATGGCAACAATATTCACTTTGCCAAGTTAAAATCAGCCCTGGTGACCAGGTGCCCAATATGGCCAAATCTGTTCACTCTAACCTTCGCCATCATGTCTCAGGGTTGGCACTGTGCAGGAGGAGAGATTGTCTGATGAACAGGGGGAGCAGAGAAACTCTTTGTTGTGTTTTTATTCTGTAGTAATTATTTTCTTCAAGAATGTATTTCAAATCAGCTTGTGCACATGCTACATTTTCAAGTAGTGAAGGTAGCCATATTTGTTAAGTTGCCATCAACTAGACCACAGACTGCATTAGTAATACAGTGTTTTAATATTTCCCCAAATTATCTACCAAAGTAAAATGACCTCCAATCTCACTCTGATTGTGGAGTCAAGGAATTCTGAAGGTCCTCTTTGGACCGTCCATTTTGTTCTTTGTCCAAAAGGTTGGAAGATAACAAAATGCTTTCATTTATATTTTTACTTTTCTCCTTGCTCTGTGAAGTGATAAGCATCAGTAAAATACATCCAAAATGGACAGGTGAACACCTAAGATATGGAAAATCTAGACTATGGATGGTCAGTACAAGAATGCTGGCAGCTATCCCAATATTAAGGTATATTAGCAACAGTGTGACTTCCTAGAAGATACAGAGGGACCTAGTTCCTTATATTAAGAGCCTAAGAGTGGGTGGCATCTGACCAATGCTTCCTAAGGACTATTTTAGTGACTAAATATAGTAACTGTCACTTTGCCCTTGGCCTCTGAGGGTAGACATTCGAGGTGAGCATTCCCAACTTGCCTTTAAACCCCCCTGAGTCTATTCTCTATGGGTTTGCCTAAACCTTCTTGAAGAGATTTCTAACTTGAGTCTCCAAACTCTCCTAGAGTAGGTGAGGAGAAACTTTATTGTAATTCATTGATCCACATTTTTAAAGGAAAATACAAAGTGTACTCAAATAAAAATGACTTAGTTTTATTTGAGTAAAAATATAAAAGAACTAATAATTAAATACTGTTCTTTAAGGAACCATAAATCTTTAATTAACATCTGCAACACATTCTGAAATATACTATACCATTGTTTTACTTATAGCAAGAAGAAAGTTAGGAGCTGGAAAGGAAAACAATGAAAGGTACAAAGGAGGCATAAGAGAGAGGAAGGGGAAAGCTAAGAAGAATGACCTAGAAGTAGAGAACCTGGAAGGATAAAAAGAAGAGGGAGAAAGAAGAACAAGAGGAAAGAAGTTTGGAAGTCCTGGTGTCAGAGATAAACTAGTTTTTTCACAGTCTGATGCTGACTGAGCTGTAGGGCCTCAAGATGTTTAATCATTGTCTTTTGAAATGTATACGAGATGTTGAATCTCTTAGCAGTCACTGTCAGAAGTACAAATAATAACTGAGACATCTCCCAAGATCATTGACAAAGGTGGATGAAACCAGGCCAGACCTAACTAGGTAAGGGAGGATTCTGGTTTCTTCCTCCTCCAAGAATTGAGTGCTCTAGGTACACAATCTTTACTAAGCAAATAAGTGCCTCCTTCCACTTCCCTCAAACTTTGATCTCCATGCTTTGCCTTATCAACTTGGAACACTGGGTTCAGGTTAGGAAATCCACTTGGGCTGCCTATATCTTATGTAGTTTTACAGATCACCCACATACCTGTTCTTGGCCTTCATCTTTCAAAACCAAAGTCCTGTTCATTTCAGCCTCTAATAATAGGAGGAACTTTCATTTATTTAGCAATGTCTGTGTGCTGTATAAACTTCACAACAACCATGAAATGACTGTGCTTATTAGCTTCATTCGACAGCTTTGTAAATTGAAACACAGAGAGGTTAAATAACTTGCCCAGGGAGGTTAAATAACACAGTAAGCAATAAAGACCGTGTCCAAGCCCAGGATGTCTGACTCTAAAGTCCACTCAGTTGACCCTTGTCTTCTGTATTATTGAGCCCTCCCTCTTCCTTCCGAATCTGAGTTCGGGCTGCTGCTCCTCTGCCAACGTCTGCCCTGAACCCAGATCATTGTGGACAGACTTCAAGCTCCTCTTCGTGAAACCTTCCTGGACTGAATGAAATTGGCTCATCATCCTCCTTCCCCACATGAGGCTGCCCAGAGGGCCACACATCCCAGGACGAAGGCTTGCCTGATGCAGTTCTGTCACCAGTGCTAACCACATAAGTAGGATTCATTGTAAGAGAAACACTTGTCCTCAGTGCCATATTATCTGCAAGTGTAGGTCTGCATTTGTGATTTTAGTTGCCGAATAAAACTTGTAGAAATCGTGAAACCCTTCTAGCTTATGGCAATTCACTTAAGAAAACATAAACCGGAGACTTAAGAGAAAAAATTACCAATAACTAAGAGAGGAGAGATGATCACTCCCCAAAACTATTCCAAGGGGGTTATTCCCACAAATGTGCCTAAAAACAATGGGCAATGAAGGGACAGTGGATGTTTTTCAAATCACTTCGGCCCTAGAATTTAAATGTATATACTACATTAGCCTTCTAAGTGCAATGAACTCATAAAAAGTGACTGTATTTGCATTAGTTAGGGAATTTCAGGTTGCAAAGTTACCTTCTTGGAATATCTTTGAGCAATCCATTTCCTTTAAAGAATGGTGAACCCATGTCTCCTAGCTGCCTAAGCAGCCAAGAGGATTCGCTCACTTGGGCTTTCTTCTCTTTTCCAGATCTTGGCCATTGTGTCTATCCTGTTCATCGTACTCTCCACCATTGCTCTGTCTCTCAACACCCTCCCGGAGCTTCAGGAGACAGATGAATTTGGACAGGCCAGCGACAACCCCCAGTTGGCACACGTGGAGGCGGTGTGCATTGCTTGGTTTACCATGGAGTACCTCTTACGCTTCCTCTCCTCGCCAAACAAGTGGAAGTTCTTCAAAGGCCCACTCAACGTCATTGACTTGCTGGCCATCTTGCCCTATTATGTCACCATCTTCCTCACAGAGTCCAACAAGAGCGTGCTGCAGTTCCAGAACGTGCGGCGCGTGGTCCAGATCTTCCGCATCATGCGGATCCTCAGGATCCTGAAGCTCGCCAGGCACTCGACAGGCCTGCAGTCTCTGGGTTTCACCCTCAGACGGAGTTACAACGAGTTGGGCTTGTTGATATTGTTTCTGGCCATGGGGATCATGATCTTCTCCAGCTTGGTGTTTTTTGCAGAAAAGGATGAAGATGCAACAAAGTTCACCAGTATCCCAGCATCCTTCTGGTGGGCCACCATCACCATGACCACTGTAGGCTACGGTGACATCTACCCAAAAACTTTGCTGGGGAAAATCGTGGGCGGCCTCTGCTGTATTGCTGGGGTTCTGGTGATTGCCCTCCCCATCCCAATCATTGTGAACAATTTTTCTGAGTTTTACAAGGAGCAGAAACGCCAAGAGAAGGCAGTGAAAAGGAGAGAGGCTCTCGAGCGGGCCAAAAGAAATGGAAGCATCGTCTCAATGAACTTAAAAGACGCCTTCGCTCGAAGTATGGAGCTGATCGACGTGGCTGTGGAAAAGACAGGAGAGCCGGCCAAGACAAAAGACCCCGCCGACGACAATCACCTGTCTCCCAGCCGATGGAAGTGGGCCAGGAAAGCTCTGTCGGAAACCAGCTCCAACAAGTCTTACGAGAACAAGTACCAGGAGGTTAGCCAAAAAGACTCCCACGAGCAGCTGAACAACACGTCCGCCTCCAGCCCACAGCATCTGAGTGCGCAGAAGCTGGAGATGCTGTACAATGAGATCACCAAGACACAGCCTCACTGTCACCCCAACGCCGATGGCCAGGAGCAGCCCGAACGGTCCTCAGCCTATGAAGAGGAGATCGAGATGGAGGAGGTGGTGTGCCCGCAGGAGCAGCTGGCCGTGGCACAGACCGAGGTCATCATGGACATGAAGAGCACCTCCAGCATCGACAGCTTCACCAGCTGCGCCACCGACTTCACCGAGACTGACAGGTCGCCCCTGCCACCGCCCTCCGCTTCTCACCTGCAGATGAAGTTCCTGCCCGACCTCCCGGGGACTGAGGAGCCCCAAAGAGTCAGGGGCCCCCCTTTCCTAACACTCGCCAGAGAGAAAGGCCCTGCAGCCCGGGATGCCTCCCTGGAATATGTCCCGGTCAATATAACTGGGCACCTCGGTGCCAGTGGTTCCCAAAGCGGGCTCCACGGCCCCGGGCCCTCTGACAGTGCCCCTGAGAGCCCTAGGAGCTCGCTGAGGGGCAGCCACCCCCTGAAATCCAGGTCATTCAAGGTGAATTTCAAGGAAAACAGAGGCAGTGCCCCGCAGACCCCGCCCAGCACAGCCAGGCCTCTGCCGGTCACGGTGGCTGACTTTCCCATCACCACCCCGCAGCTCATCAGCACCATCCTCTTAGAAGAAACCCCCCCACAGGGTGACAGGCCCCTGCTGGGGACTGAAGTTTCCGCACATTGTCAGGGACCTGCCCGAGGGCCCAGCCCCCGGGTTCCCAAGCAGAAACTCTTTCCTTTCCCATCCAGAGAGAGGAGGAGCTTCACAGAGGTGGA
This sequence comes from Murina feae, assembly GCA_004026665.1. Taxonomy (NCBI): domain Eukaryota; kingdom Metazoa; phylum Chordata; class Mammalia; order Chiroptera; family Vespertilionidae; genus Murina; species Murina feae. Next base: position 9,843 of record PVJC01029404.1, read on the forward strand.
CACTGGGGAAGACGATGACTTCCTAGACCTGCAAGGGCCCCGGCAGGACGCGCAGGCCGGCTCCAGCCCTAATTGTTTTGCCGATAAGCCGAGTGATGGGAGAGACCCTTTAAGGGAAGAGGCCTGTGCGGGCTCTTCCTCCCCCCAGGACACAAGTCACAACTGTAGGCAAGACATTTACCATGCTGTGGCTGACGTTAAAAAGGACAATAGTCAAGAAGGGTGCAAGATGGAAAACCACTTGTTTGCCCCAGAAACACATTCCAACCCAGGAGACACAGGTTACTGTCCCACACGTGAAACCAGCATGTGACTAGTTACAAAAGCAATAAAAAAGAAAAAACACTTGTTTCTTAAAATTACGGTTAATAATGCCTGTGAACTAACACATGGGACGCTCGCCTCCTCCCCCAAAAAAGTGCATAAAAAATGTTATTTTTGCATGGCATGAGCAGTTTAGTTTAAGTACTGTTTAAATAAAGAGTCAAGACTGCTTTTTGTAACAAACAAACAAAAATGACTGAGGATCAGTGACCAAATAAAGAGAGCTCTGCTAGGAACCAGTGTTCTGCAATGTCTGACATTTTTTATCCTTTCATTTCAAATTGTAGACGGATTTTCAACTTGCCGCTTTTCTGTTACAATGACTTTTAGAATTTGCACATGAAAGGATGAAATGTCATTGCATGTGTTCATAAGGACGAGGAGCAACGTGTCCTCTGAGCTTGCAAACTGCCTAACTTTGTGAATAGTGGGGCCCGGGATGCAGAAGTGTCCAGAACCTCTGGGAAGAAGTTCCTGAGGCGCAGCTACTGAAGGGTGCAACCTCCTCTTAATCCATCTCCATATGTCACTTTGGGTTACAAAACTCTTCTAAGTACACCTGTTTAGAGGAATACAGTATTTTTATTTCCTTGTGAGATCATTCTTAGGGTGCATTTTTTTCTCTTTTTTGGCCCCTGCTTCGTTATAGCATTTGTGGTTTTATTTATCTACTATGAACATAGGCAAGATTTAATGACCAGATCTCAAAACACTTGGAATTTAAGCTTGAAATGTTGCCATCAATTATATGTCATGCCACAGCAAAATTACAGAAATGCATTTTTAAACACCTGAAAATAAGGAAAAGCTTCTATCATACAGCTAAACATTTTTTTTAATGGCACTCCACATTTGGAAATCCGTTTGGGGTGTGTTTCTTTTTTAACTGTATGTTGGCCCTCTAAGAGATGCCTGTATTTCCTACTTATACCCGACATAATCCTTTCTATGTAAAGATCTAAAGATAGAATGCAGATATGCCAAATGGGAATTCCAAAAGGTGACTTTTAACAAACAACAGAGCTATTTAAGTGAGAATGTCATCCCCCCTCATAGAGTTGGATTCAAAAAAAGAGTTACCAGAGCCCTAGCCTGTTTACTCAGTGAATAGAGCATCGGCCTGCAGACTGAAGGGTCTCAGGTTCAATTCCAGCCAAGGGCACATGCCTAAGTCATCAGGTGGACATCTCCCGAGGGGTCCCAGATTGTTAGAGGGCACAGGCCATGCTGAAGGACATCCCCAAGTGCACAAATTTTTGTGCACCGGGCCTCTAGTATATATATATAAGTTACCAGAAAAAGCATCCTGAGCTGGTAATGGGTCATCAGTATTTCCCAGTGTTAGGGGGGAGGGCACACGGCCACTTTGGGAGGGCCGCAGATGCCAGCAGCACCCTCCAGTAACTGCAGGAAGTGGAAACATTCACCACCATGTTTCCAATGCCTCCAAGGGATGGTCAAGCTTACCCTGGTGGAAAGCACTTCCAGGATTTCTTACTGAGAACAGTGAAGTCCAGAGGAATTCAGCACTTGGTTTGGTTGCCCTGCTAGTAAAGTCCATGCTGGAACCCAGGTCATTCACATCCAGTTTGCTTCACAGGAAACCAAGGCTCTGGCCCAGATACACGGCTACCGGAAGTGTGGTTCTGGATGAGCTTCGAAAACCTCCTCTCGGTCTCAGTTTTGCCCCAATAAAAACCTAGACAAAATTATTCCCTAAACCTTCAAATTAAGACGACTCATTGGTCTCTCAGGAATGTCCAAGCTTTGCCTCCACATAATGCGTTTGTCAGTCTGTGTGTGTGCGCACGCAGGGAAATAGGAAAATTCTGGGCCAAATTTAAAGCACAACTTTTTGTTTAAAGAAAGAAAGTATTCTAACTTGTTTTCTATTTTTAAAATGTAAAATGCACTGGGAAAAGACAACCCAAATATTTAGAGTCTAACTTAAGGAATAACTTCTCTTTATTAACAGAATCTGGTCATTGTATCTCAGATAATAAAGCAAGTGGATCCTCGTTGAAATCCAAGCAGGCCTACTGTTAAAAAGAACTGTAAACATTTCTGTTTCACTGTGCTTAGAATTTCTTAATGGTTTTCATGTTTGTTTCAAAACATAACCTCAAAGAGTTTATGGTCCTTAGTCATCGATATTTCCATTACTCATACTTATTTTAGTGTCTAAAACTAAACGTTGGTCAGTTTTTGTAAATCTAGAGTGTTTGAATTCCCTACCTATAGTTTTTCAAGTCAAACAGGTATATCTGCTGTTAGATGAGTAGCAAATAAGTTACGCAAATAACTGTCTTTATATCAAATCTCATGAAGCAATTATCTTCCAATGCCATATTGTTGAATCTCAATTTTTTTTAAATGTATCTATCTACACAAGTGGACTTGTCTTATCTCCCTGACAATTTACTCATGTCCACCTTTCATCTGTCCATTAGGCCATCTCCTGAGAACCCTGCCCCAGAATGCTTCATGTTAGAGCTCTTGCCTGGATTAGGAATCCTAGCCAATCCCCTCTAGAAGCATTTCTTCCTAAAAACTTTTTCCCTTTAATATTTTTTTTTTAAGTTTTAAAGAATTTTCAAGAACATCCTATTGAAAGCTTAACCTTCGATTCCAAGCACTTCCAAGCAAATGGCCTCAGCTATGAAAAAAAATAAAATGCTCCTCTAAAGACACTTTGGCTTTGGTGTTTTACAGGAAGGCAATGAAAGAGCTGAGGGCTCCCAGGTTGCACTTGAGCAGTGCTTCTAAACCTTGTCAACGAACTGCACCTGATGCAGACGATGCGCGTGAATGTCCTGAACAGTCTGGGAATGTACCGAGCACGGAGTTCCCTTAAAGTCTTATGTTTTACATTAAAAATTCGTGGAAATGCTGCATTTTGCCCCATAGCTTATGTTTCAATATAAAGGGAATGATGTTTCACACTACTTATCAACTAGGAAAATTGGTACTCATAACTTCACATACCTCTTTTGTATCCCTCAGAAAAGGTATCGTCTCCCCAGTCTGAGAAGCACTGCCTGAATGGGGGAAACACAGATTGGGTCCCTGAGAGGATGAAGGTGCCTGCTGCTGGAAAAGTGTACTCATCTGTCCCTGGATCAGTGACCAGGATGAATGTCCATGAGTAAAGACCATTTGAATGCTCTCGGAATGCTTCCTTTGGTTCTTGGGGCTGTTTTTACAACAAGCGCAAATTGCCACAAGATTATTTTAGATCAAAGACTGAGATCAACCATGAAAGGATAGAAATGGGTGCACAGATAAATGTCTTCGGTTGGATCACAACTACAAGAGTGACCTACGGAGTGAGTCGCTGGAGTTCATCTCATAAGTCTCTAAACATTTTCACTAGAAATTTCTCCACTCGGGCACAAGCATTTAGATCAAGCATTATCCTGATGGGACTAGGTTTAGAAACAAGCAGAATATGGGCCAAGTGTCTATTCCCATTAATTTCTTGTCGAAACCATCTCACATGGAGACACAGGCTGAAGAAGGTCAGCAACTCAGTTATTATCTCTTGGAATTTGAATAGCAAACAAAAAGCCTTATGTGTGTAAAGTACTAGTACTTTACAGTTTCTCGTTGCTCTTACTCCTTATAACAGCCTCCTGAAATACTTATTTGTCAGTGAAGGACCAGAGAGGTTATTTTGTATTTTGCTCAAGTTCACGTAGGTCACTGGGCCAAACCACATCATCTGTCCAACATTCCAATATACCACAGTTTAATCAGGGCTTTTCTTCCCTCTATTAATAGCTGAAATTATGTAAATAAAACTAGAGGTGCATTTATAGTCAAGCAGTTCGTTTAAAGCAACAGTGGATCAGACCAGATGGTGATGACTGAGGATAAATGCATCTTTAGCACATATGTTTGCCACTTTAGAATTCTGCTCATAAGGTACACATCCCTGTTAAAGGAGAGAATTCATAGCTCATGAGGAAACATGACATGCACACGAGGCAGAGGGTTGAAGGAAGCCGCTAGATGTTCTGAGACAAAAACAGGTACACTTTAGAGCTGCTTCTAGTCTAATTTCAAAGATAATCAAATTTGTGATTTCCCTGTCCATTCATTCCACAGATATTAGGTGGGCATCCCTATATTATTAACACTAGGTGAGTGCCCCATATCTACAGAAGGCGCTGTGCTTGGTGCCGGGGTACAACCCCCAGCCTCATGGAGCTTCCTGCCTGGCCCACTTAAAACCGGCTTAAGGATGTCTTTGGTCACTGAAAAATGTCTCTTCTGGGTATGGAAAAATCACTCAGTTACCAAACCAGGAAAGCATATGACAGGAATGCGTGAAATGCTTTTCCAACAAACTTTTCCTAAGAAAATGATGGGTGGCATTAATGGAAGTCTAATCCATAATTATATTTTCTATTCTCTAAGTTTTAATTTAATGTAATTTTTCCATCATCCTTTATCCTTCTATGCCCTCTTCCACCTCCACCCTCCCCTCTGCTCCCCCGCCAAAATCACCACACTGCTATCCATGTCCATGAGTTCTCTAACCCACAACTGTTTTTGAATCACAATTTAGATTTAACACTTGAGAAAAAAATGTGTACGTCAGGTTCAATGAAGTTATTTGTCACCTTTCCTTATTACCTGATAAGTTGAAAAATAATTTTTGAGTTCAATATGATGATTGTCACGTTGTTAGTAATAGTCCATAACTAATAGCTGAAGCAAAATGTAACACCAGTGAAAATCTATAACAAACTTCATATTTTAATAGTGTGTTTAGGTTATGTGGTTAAAAACAAAGCAGTTGAGTGGTTTTTCTTACTTCCTGTTGACATTAGGCAACATTTTCGCAATGTGCCACTATTTTCTATTTAATCCTCTAAATTTTAAATGGAAGATATTTAAAATTCAGCAACCAAAAATAATTTAGCTTGACTCAAAGGATTTATTCTCTAGGTCCATGTGATTTTGAAAATATATTGGGTTGTTTTCTGCTGCTACTGGCCTCACTAAGGGAGGAAGGAAGAAAGGCTACAAAACCCAAGTTTAAAAATTGGAAACATTCTTATCCCCAACAAGAAAGAGGAAAGGAAGAAAAGAGAAGAAAGAGAGAAGGGTCCAACTCCAGAATCTTGGTAAACACTCTATATGGTTTATCTTAGTGCTTAGTGTAGTATAATGCTATCCTTTCGCGGGTTTAGTAACTATTTTTCTACTTGCCTTTTGAAAACAGTCTGACTTAATTGCATAAATCTTTATGTACCATTGCCAAAAATGCATAATCTCTTCCTTGCTAAAGTGTAAAAAAGTTTAACCTATAAATATACTTATAAATAAAGGAAGAATGCAGGGGGTAGATCTCTTTAATAATAAGACAACCCAGGGTTAGCAAAAAATATAAGTATAAAAGAAAGGAAGAAAGACAAAAATATGTAAGTAAATTTAACATATTGTTAAGCAGAGAAATTTTTATTAGGCATATGAATATGCTTGTGTGAAATTTAAACTAGATGTTTATTATTGACATGAAATTTACAATTGAGACCAGGATTCCAATTTTAATTTCTCTCCTGAAGAAATTATTTTCTATCATCTAACAGATGCTTCCAGATGGCTGTGATACGATATTTCCTTCAGCAAACATTTATTGTCTACCAAGTTCAGAGATTAACTTATGTACAGTTCATTCTCTTAATTTTACAGTCTAGCAGAGGTTTCATGTTTAAAGAGATTATATTCCAAAGTGAAATCCAATTCCACAAGGTGAACTGGAAATTGTATGACAATATGTTTGAGTTTGTCGTCTGAGAATTTCCATAATCCATTTTCACCCCCATCAGACTCAAGTGATTTATTTTAATTCCTTGACGCAGAATTTGAATGTCCACTACATAACCTTTCTAAATATCCAGGCTTAACTGTGTGGTAGCTCTCTCAAATCGAGTGACAATTTATATCATGGTAGACTTATTCCCTTTGGATCATTTCATCCAAAGGAAATAAGATTCTAACAAAAATGATGTTGAAAATAATTGTTTTAATACTCCCATAGCTGCCTTGTTTTTATTTTTATGTTTTAAATCCTAGCCTGTGTGCTGTGATAAAAGCCATCATAGTCTGCTCTTGATGAAAGCTTAACGCCAACCTGAGCCACACAGTTTTTCTCCCATCCACTGTGGGCAATGTTGGCAAACGATATGGCTGACTAGTATTTCTTTTAGTTATAGTTTTGTTTGTTTCAAACCCAAAAGGATTTGAGATAGCATACAAGACAATAAAAATAGACTTTCAAAACCAAGACTCAGGGAAACAGACACGGAATGGTGGCAACTGAAAAGATTGAGCGGGAATGTCAAGATCCTCTCATCCCTCTCGTGATCCATGTTGAGTGCCCTCTAGTGGTCAGTCCGCGGGATGCTGGAATTCCCTATTCGCCGAGAAAGGATGCAGTAACAAGAACTGCAAAGTTCTCTTACCACATTCCACCTTCCATGATGTCTGCATGCAGCCAAAACCACATGTACACCCCAGATTTTTTTTCTCAGAGATCACTTCCCAGTTTGCCTATTCCAAAATATCCGATAAAACTTGCTATCTTCCACACAGCACTTTCAAAATATTCCTACCTGCTGCCTCCATCAAACAAAAATCACTAGTTTGGCTACATATTGAACAGCGCCCTATTCTGTACTCTAAATATGCAATAGATGCTACTCTGGCCCTTCTACCATTATTGGGAACCTAAAAGAGAACTCAAATAGTAATTTTTTTAAAGAATCATGGACCTATTGAAACAAAGCTACTGGCTGATTAATACAAAACCCACAGTCTCCATTGTACCTGAAGATACAAGGAGAGCCTGAATGCCCCTGAACTGACCCTGAGAAGAAACAGATGCTCCCAGTCTCCAAGAGACACTGGAGGGTCCTGCCATCTTTAAACCAAGGTGCTTCTAACATTCTTATTTGCAGCATCTGGGTTAGGCTATGATTTTAACCTGCAGATTATAACTATGTCAATGTTTAATTGAAATTAGGATTTTTGTAAAGCAAACCGATACCCAGAACCTAATATAGACTAATATTACCTGAATTACTTATCCAACAAAATGCTATGGCCAGAATTAACAAATATGTCTACCATGAAAATTTCACTAAAGAATTGGCAAGATCTTATTTAGTTCCAAGCCAAAGAGAGGGGGAAACCTGCAACTTATAAAACACTAGGTTTGTCAAATAAGAGCCAAGTTTCAAACTTATGCAACTTTAAAGAGGTTTGATATTAAACCATTAAAAATTCAACACTGAATGTATAAGAAAGGTTTATTAAGCAAATGCAAGGTCCCATTAGCACACTGACGCATTTTTAATAAACCTGCATTTAACTGCGTAATAACTGTGCCTGCTCCTCGCACTTTGCTTTCAATCCGGAAGCTTTTCTGTTTTACACCATCGCTGTGTGTCTCTTTGCTTGCTTTGTTTTGTTTGAAGAAGTGAGGATAAGTGGGTGAATGTGTTTAGAGAGCGCAGTTACTGGACAACTTATTATCACCACCTATTGTGCCCTAGGGCAGTATGAAAACCGTATGTGGAGGTAACCTGCTCTTCTCACTTCCTTCTACCTTCTTTTCACGTGTCACCGTCCTGGTTTGGAAACAGATTCTTTATGATTAAACCTCGCATCCTGCTCATGCAGTATCCACCAGCCATCCTCCCCTCGGGTCTGTCTGATGATAGTGCTTCAGGTGTCAAGTCAAGGGTAGGACTAAATGAGCCATTAGCAACAGTTCAATGAAAATAAACATCTCAGCCAGAGGAGACAAATATTACCTGGTAGTTTTTTATATGGTTCATGGCCAAAATTGTCATATCAATTTAAACAAAACTGGAGCAAAAGATATTAGGGATGGACAGGAGGTCATATTGAAAAACTGTACTTTGCTGTATATTCAATTGGAAATAATTCATATTTGGATTAGAATACTTTTTAAGTTCTTTCACATAAAAAATTTTCTTTAGGTGGTCACTTAAAATTAATATTTATAATTTGCTAGAAATACAAGCTTTTTGAAGAGTATTCTAAATTAAGTGAGATGGTATATAGTAATGCACATAGCATAACACCGGAAAAATAGGAGGTATTATTTTCTTTTTAAAAGTATTCCAAAAGAAATCATTCAACTCACATTTGTGTGCTAATTACTTAGTCTACTATAATTTTTCTGTGGCTTCCTAAACAGTGAAAATTTTAAACTTGTGTGTGATTATAAATGTAAGCTTTCACTCACTGTTACCTTACAATAGAAAGCATTTTATTTCTAAATTACATGTGGATGTATTTTCACCTCATGTGGCTTTAAAGAGAGTTTAACATTATTTAGACAACATGCTATGAAAATTAGATAATGCAGTGTTGTTGTTGTTTTTACCTAACTGCCTTGTATTTTTAATGTTTAATAGACAATCGTCCATTTCTTCTAGAGAAAAATCAGCTTCCTAGACTTATCAAGACTTTAGATATATTATCTATTTGAAGAGTCTTTTACACCATGTTTATTACCACAAAATTAAACATACTCAGTCATTGTGTGACTATTCCCCATACTGTCCCATCTTTATGCTTTAAATATCTGTAAACCTAAGGATATATCTCACCAAGTAATTCATAACCACCATTGATTTCAGAGTTCCCGTAATTGGCTATGTGCCAGAATAATCTATAAAATGAGGATAAAAGCTTTCTGTGTTTAAAAAAAACACACACACACACACTTCTCATCAGATGTTTTTATATCATCTAAAGTGTAGATTAGCATCAGGCTTCAGCAGAGATTTTTTTGTTTTACTTGTTTGTAATGTTAAAATCTTGTTGACCACGAATAGGAGGAGGTTCATTTTCTACTTCAATTTGTGTAAAATGCCAGGTCACACACATTTAGGTAGAGCCCTTATTTCCTAGGGAAGCACCTAGGACTGTCTGTAATGCAGCACAAGGAGGTTTCTTGTGCTGACTAAGGCAACTGCTCCAGCCAATCAGGGCTCACTGTGGAGCCAGAGGCTGCAAGGAACTCTGATATTAAGGACAGTCTGGCTTTGGGAAGATCATCCATTGCATCTGCAGAGGAGTTACCTAGTTGTGCTAAACTTCCCCTTCAGAATATCCACGGTCCCTCATTGGTAAACTGGAAATGAGACTTTGATTTTTAAAAGGGTTTGGGAGGTTTTGAGTTTTGTTGTTGTTTTTGCTTAGGAATTTCATGAAAACTTTCCTACACTTTCATACAACATTTGGAGTTCCAATCAACTTCTATGCTTTAAAAAACAATCCATGTTCTAAAACACTCGCATGACAGTTTAGATCTTATTGCTATTTGGTTATAGCTTAACAAATACTGTATTCCTCCCTGGTTTCTTGAAAGATTAAGTTCTTATCTTAGTAAAAATATTCCAGTGAAGTATTATGCTGCCCACCCACCTCACTACATGTATTTATTACCTGTTTCTACGTAGCTGCGTGGAAACTCACTGTTGACTGTCCTTGTCTGCTGCATTGAAAAGCTGCCGGCATGACTGTCTCATCTCACTACGTCAACATAGTATGTCACGCACACACCAGGGTACTCAAGTGACTGCAAACTGCTTACACCCAGCCCCAAAGAGGCCTGACGCCTTTAGTTCCAATGGCTCATGGTTTGCATCTCTCCATCTGTGCGTTCTTTACCCTAAGTACTGGCGCAGTGTTTTTAACTGTTTTTAACAGGCTTGTAGTACAAAGCTCTACGTCGCATCTACGGTCTAAGTATGTCATGTAATTCAGTTTAAATATTGTCTCATAGCAAAGTGCATGGAAGTAGCGACTGGTTTTCCCAGGTAATGGCTGCGATGATTCCCCATCTCCCATGTAGCCTGGCCTTATGAGGTTCCTTTCACCATGATTCTGTGTTTCATACAAGGAGGGCATCATGGTGAATGCTTACCTGCCTGGCATGAGCTTTTTCAACAAAGCATTTACATCGCTCAGAAGTGACCCATCTGGTGACATCCAGTTGTCAAGAGTATAGATTATTTTCATTCTGGTCTCTGAAAACTGAACTTGGTGATAAAATTAACATATATAGACTTTTAAAGCCTGTACACGGAGGAGTATGGAGGTGGGGAAGGGGGAGTTTAGGGTGATAAAGGGGGAGGAGGAAAGAAAGAAAAAAGAAAAGCTCATAGAGAAAGGCAAATCTCCAAATGAGTTAAATGGAGAACCTGGGGGTTATAGAGTATTTTTAAGTTGACTGTCATTGGGAAGAGCAAGTTAATGAGTGCGCATGCGGACGTGAGTGTGTTTAGCATCAAAAGGAGAAGCCTGAACCATCTGGTTTTTGGGTTAGCTATAGTCATCATATATTATTAAAAACAAAAACGCCTAACTCCCAAAACCCATTAATTCAATGTTTAATGTTAGAACTATCACCTTATTGTTAAACTCAGGACAACTCTGTAAAAGATTCACAAAGTAATCTTACGGTGAAGCTATACAACTAGGAGTCATTAATGCACATAACAAGCCTCGCGGGGAATAATCATGGGTGATTTCTCTATAAAACAGGTTGTTGATCCACAGCCTATTTTTATTTCTCAAGTTGTAGAGATTTCAATAGTTTCTACGTCTCTCACATCTTCCAGATTAAAAACATGTAAGCCTATTTTTAAAACATAGGGAATATAGAGTCTCAGAAATTAAAAAGTTAAATGAATAGTTCTTAAAATTGCTATCCATGTTAGGTAATGCAATTTCCTGTTTCTAAGTTACACATGGTATTAGATGTACAGGTACAGTTGCACAAAACACCCTTCCCTTTTATCATGTTTGAGAGGGTGTTCCTACTACTCTATGAATGCTCTGAATGCTGCAGGGAAAAGAAGCACAATAAGTATTTTACTTTTTAAGATTTCTCAGTTGTCCTGTCCTGACTACACTCACGACAGCGTTAGTGTTTCATCTTACACCATGTTGAAATCCTTTCCATACAAATCCTCAGCAGCAGCTACAGCTTATTCGTAAGTGCTAAGTCTTGTCTCGTCTCACTCGTCTGCCTGAACATGCTTTATTTATCTCATCGTATTTGCAAGCGAAGTGTTTGGATTTCAGTTCCGTAAAGAGGATATGGTTTAGCCTACTCATGTTTGCTCAGCTGTCCATCCTATACCATTAATACAATGCCTTTCCCTCCCATTGAACGGTGTTTGTATCCGTGTCCCCATATCTGCTGCATTTGAACTCCATAAAAAGAAAATGTGGTTTTTGTATTCGTATTTTTGCTGATCAACTCAATGTTTCTGCACCAGTCAGCATATTTAAATGCATGTGGTAGTCTGTACAATTGTTCAACATCAAATTACTTGTTTACTTTATGTCAAAGTGTCTATAAAATTGCTGGCATTGTTCTCCATCCCAGTCTGGTAGCATAAGCGAGATAGAAAATAAATGTGTAAATGAATCACGTGTGTCATTTTGGTTCTCTGCATGAAGCCTCTTCACATGAAGCATGGAACACGTGCCCGCCACCCAACAATCACGGGTGCTTGACACCGCATTACTGGTTGTTGAGCAGGGTGCTTGTGGAGGAAACATAGGCTAAAACTTGGAAGTCTGGAAAAACTGAAAATTGGATTCATTGCCTTTCAAAGTACCCTGCTTTTCAGATTAACCTTTTAGCTAGATTGCAGATGTATGTCA
>PVJC01029405.1:0-21893 GCA_004026665.1 Murina feae
GAAATAGGAGATATACCTGAAGAAATTTTTTAAAATTCAGCCTAGAAAGAAGAAAGTGATTTAAAAAATAAGGAAGAAAAGAGGTTAAGATTTATGATAGAGTGAAAAAAATCTGCTCTAACCGGTTTGGCTCTGTGGATAGAGAGTCAGCCTGCGAACTGAAAGGTCCCAGGTTTGATTCCAGTCAAGGGCATGTACCTTGGTTGCAGGCACATCCCCAGTAGGAGGTGTGCAGGAGGCAGCTGATCGATGTTTCAAACTCTCTATCCCTCTCCCTTCCTCTCTATAAAAAATTAATAAAATATATTTTTTTTAAAAGAAAGAAAGAAAAGAAAATAATCTAACACTCAATTAGAGTTGAAACCAGTGTGGTTAGAATTGAGAAAAACAATCACATAACTGCTGAGAATTTTACAAAACTAAGAAAAAACGCCAATCTACAAATTTAAGAAGCTGGTGAATCCCAATCAAGCATGATAAATAAAACACTAAGACACCACAATGAAAGTGAATACAACAGAAGCAAAGTTGAAAAAAATCATGAAATCAGTTACAGATAAAATAGGAGTTGCCTAAAAAGAGAGCAATTAGACTGATGGTTGAGTTTTCAAAAACAGCAGTGGAAGACAACATGCAGAGGATAAAAGTTTTTAATGTGATAAAAGAAAATAACTTAGCCTGGAAAAATTATAATTCAGTAATAAGGACAAATATAAGATATGTTTAGATGAATAAAAACTGATAGCATTTTTCAATAACTACTAATATACTTTAACCAAAGGAAATTCAGAAGGATGTACACTAAAGAAAAAAATGTGATTCCTAGATCAGATGTCTAAGTTACAAGATAGAATGATAAAACAAAAATGGGCTAAATATGTGGGCAAAACTAAAACATAAATTGTAGTAAACAATAATAAAAATGTCTTGTGTAATTTATTTTAAAAAGAAAGAGAACACATTCACAATATATAAAGTGCATATGTATACTAAAAACGTGAGAAAATGTGTAATAATTAGAAGGGAAAGGGGTAATCATAATTATTTTAAAGACCTTGTAAAGGACTGGAGACATAGATTAACTTTAGATTTTGGCAAGTATGCACTAGAAAAATATATTGCATAACTTCCCAACTGGTATGGAGGAAAAGAAATGAGGAAAAAAAATTAACTACAAAAGCGGGAAAGAAAGGAAAAATGAAATGTATAGATGGCAGGACAAATAGGATAAAATAGCAGAAAAAAATATCTCAATTCCATATGAATTTAGAACACCAGTTCTGGGACACTATGATCATTAACCTTAGATATGTATACAAAAGGAAAAATCAGAAGCTAATTAGTATCTTTCCTCAAGTCACTGCTGTGATAGATGGAACGTCTATCTCTTTTGGGACAAAGCACGCTGCTTCATGATCACACTCCCATCAAAACTTTACTGAAGGAAAGAACACATTCTCAAAGACTAAGGAAGTCCTATGTTCACAAAGGAACAAACCTTAGAATCAATGATACAGTTCAAGAATCTGTGTTGCAACTACTCAGCTGTGTTGTTTTCAATGTGGACCCAGCCAGGAACAACTTAGAAAGAAATGAGCATGCCTGTGTTCCAATAAAACTTTAGTTACACAAATAGGCAGTGAGCCAGAATTGGTGTGCAGGCCATAATTTGCTGACTCTGATTTAGTTCAAAAGAACAATAGGAGGAGACCGTTTTAATTCCAGCTTTTAAACAGACGTGGAATGTCCCTCCTATAATATGGTTATAGTAACTGTGTCTCTGTTGAACAGATGTAGGGAACTATATTAGGCAATGATGGGGGTGTGCCAGGAAATTCACACATTGCCATATGACATCCATGATGCCACAAAGCTACTATCACCAACAGAAGGCATTTAAAGATCCAGTCCCTCAATTAGGTGCCATCTTTTGACAAGTGTCCCTCAGAGGCACATGCCTAGAGCTGTGCTTAGGCAATGGCTGTGATGTCAGCCCCAGAAGCTATAGACCCCTCAGTACAGTAGAGGGATTAGCCTTGTCTCACTATATTGACAAATATAGTGGAGGACAGGTGGCTCTACCTCATGACTCCTGAAATTAGAGGCACAATAAAAGGTAAGAGGCAAGTGACACTAATCCCCTGTAATCACTTCACAAGGAATGCCAGAGCAGCATTTCAAACTTGCAACTTATGAGGATATATTGCCCCAGAACCACATCCCATAAAGGGGGCAAGGGAAACTTATGTGAGTCCTGGGATCAGAGAAGGCAGTGGCTAACTTGGACTTCGACAATAAAGGATTTTCACAGCCGAGTGAAATAACTTTCAGAGGAGTCTGGGTAGACACCAGGCCCAGAAACAGAACTTGGAGACACTGCAGGGGAAAACGAAACCCTGCGCAAGGAGCCTTAGGAAACGTGAAGGCAAGGCTCGGAAGAAAAGGGCCTTGAGCTTGAGAAAACTGCTGGTGAACGAGGCTGTTATGAAACAACAGTGAGGGGCAGGACCGGTTTCTTTGAGTTGGGGTTGGCACAAGAGGATTCTCAGTGGGCCAGCCCCAGGAGCCCGGGTAGAGCTGTAGACCTCTTCCTTCTTCACTGCTGCTCTCTCCCAGTGAGGGGCAAACTGCGGGATAGCCAATCTGGACATGTTCATCTTACAAGGATATCCCAGGGCACGCAGAGTCCCATGGGATCAGACTGAACTTTGCCATACATTTAATTTAAAAAAAATTTTTTTTTACTCAGAATACATAGTGCAAAAAGCATGCTCTGTGTCACCAGCCAGAATAGCCCATCTGGGACATGCAAGCATCATCCATCACATTTGGCATTTTGATTCAGTGTTCCCTCTGAGGTTTGAAATGACAGAGCTGCCACCGTATGTGAAATCTGCCTTCGCTTTGCTTGCTGTTTCATTTCATCCTTGATTTACTGTCACTTTCAGAAGTATCGAACGCATTATTGTAGGGTCGAGTTGATGTCTACAACACTTCTTAAATTGTCTTCGATTTTCACAGCTAAATATTTTAAGAGTTGCTGCAACTGAAACCGGAGTGTAAAAATGTTTGTATTTGTTTATTGGGAAAGATAATCAGGAAAATATCACTACAATGCCTGAAGACCTGCTGGAGTCAGAAACGATAGACTTTGGATCCGGACAGGCTGGCGTGTCTAAAGCTCTGGAGTCTGGAATGCAATGGGCTTAATGCAATTAACCACAGTGCCGGGCTTGTACTGTAGACTGGGAGGGTGTCACAGACAGCTCATTCAACCTGGACTTCAGCCCAAAGAGTCACACAGAAGATGCCTGTGGGAGATAGAGAGACGAGGAGAGGAGAAGCTGCCTAAGTCAGTGGCAGAGGTCTCTTTGCCAGCATGCACCTCAAATGGGAATTTCTTTCCCAGCAAACAACAACCAAGTCTGGGAATGTGCCCACAAGAACAGGCAATGCTCTGGAGCCTGGGGTGGGAGTTGCATATCAGAGTCACCCTGACTCCAGAGTGGTATGAGCTTGGGCATCTACCACTAGGAACTCAAAGATCATGCCGGGAGAAATATGACCAGGGGCCATGCGCTGGGTGCATCTCAAGTGCAAATTCTAATATTCCTGGAGGATTGAACTGCAGGCCATTATGGCACAAAAATGAAGGGCTCTCTGAGAGGAGCATGCTGGTTCTGTTGTAGGAGTGCCCACTCTAACAGTGAGAGCAGGCACAGGGACGGTGCAAGCGAGAAGAATCAAAACCAAATGTTCAAGGAAGAGGCCTGCCCAGAAGCTGGCCGCAAAATGACCCCAAAGTTCTTGTTCGAATGGCAGGAGGAAAGGAGATGGACAGAGATCTGCCCACCACCGGGTCCTTCACTTACCAGTGGTGACTCCTTCCTGGAAGCTTGTGGAGTCCGTCCAGCTTCAGGTTTCATCATCTCCCACGCATCTCCTTTCTCTTCTTTTTCCCAGCTTTGACTCCCACTGACTTTATTATTATTATTATTATTATTATTATTATTATTATTCTCCCCTAGGGTCCCTGCTTTTTATGTTCAAGTGGATCCTGGAATTTCCCTCAGGCAGTATCACAGTGGTGCTCCTGAGATGAGCGCAGAGCTGCCCCCGGCAGGCTGAGAGAGGCATCACCCCCTCCTGGCTCACCGTTCCTGACCCATAACTGTGGGCACTCTTTGTGTCTCACTCTCCACGTTTATGGAGAATAACCAATTAATAGGGTTCTTGAAGAGATTGATTGGAAGATATAAATCACTATACAGTCACTCCGTGTAAATCAGTTCCTACAGGAGGAGTCACCAACAACAATTTTGGGGGAATTGGTAGCAATACCAAAACGACCATGTTCTTGGTTGAATATTAATGAGCTCTTTCTTAAATACACATTCAGATGTACAAGCTAAATTTAAGCATCAATAACCTACATAGCTCTCTGTAATTCAATCGTTTCTTATAAAGTTCTGAGTTAAATCTTTTGTGTGCTATGAAGGGGAGGTATCTAAGCAAAATGAGGGGGTCTTTATAGTCACAATACCAATGCCTTCCCTGGGTAGATCAGGGAAACACACCTGAGAGACCACATAGAACAGTGGAATCAGACAAACCTGTGGTCATTGCCAAGCTAACTTTCATTAATTTGACAAGTAATTTAAGCTCTCCAAGGCTCAGTTTTCCAATCTGTAAAACAGGGTAATAATCATGTAAGAATTAAGTACATCTCTCATGGTAAGTACTCAATAAATGGTATCTGTGTTTGTGTTATTATCATATTTAATCATTATTTTATTTATTCCACATACCACCAACTAGAAAACATAGTAGCTGAATTGCAGCGACTAGATAATGCCCTCTGACAAACAGTAAATGAGATGATGCTGACAATGGTGACCATTCTGTCCCCAAGCTAATCATTTATTTAGCTGATTCGTGACTGTGAGTTTAATTATGCATGCACTGTTAATGTTAAAGTTAACCTAAATAAGTGATGAGTGCTTTCATATGTTGAGTTACTTCTCAAGAACAATATATTTTAACAAAATTAACTTTGTTTTATACTAAAAGGTACTTCCTAATCGGGGATTCACATGTATCATTTGATAAATTTAAGAAAATTTCGACTATGGCACAATTTCCAAATTAATGATTTCTAATAATTAAAAATTAATGAGTTCTATACAATATATTAAGTACTTAATGTGGACGAGAAAAAACGTTATATGCAGAATAATACAGCAGTGAAATAAGGCAGCAATGTTGCTTATTGTTATGCATTGGGAAACAGATATTACACGAGTTATACATCTGTATCACTATGTGTATAATTACTTATACATTAATTATATGTGTACACAAGCACATGCATATAATTTAAGTTATGGTAAGTACTATGAAGGGAAAGTGGAAGATGAGAGAATATTTCCCTGAGAAAGTATATCTGAACTGAACCCTAATGGATAACTAGGCATTGGCATGCAAGAGAGAGAGCAGTGTGTTTGACAGTCCAAAGATAGGACTAGTGCTCAGAAAATATTCAGGAACTAAGGAAGGCTGGTGTGGAACGCACATTTGTGAGAGAACAGAGAGGTGGGCAATGGGTCGGAAGAAAGAGAGCTTGAGTTTGCAAAACCTAGTAGAGCATGGGAAGGATCTGGGTTTTATCGCAAGTACACATTGAGGGACTTCAAGCAGGGGTCCAACATGATCCCATTTGATTTTTTCAAATCCTTCTTTTTGTCTGTGTGGAGAATGGATGAAAGGGGGCTGAGAGGAGGAATTAGGGAGATCAGAAAGAGACAGGATGGTGGCTTAGGCAGGCCGATAGGAGAAATGGAGAGAAGGATTTTGGAGGTAGAATCTCAGGATTGGGTGACAAATAGATGAAAGGATTAGAGAAGGAGATGGCTAGAATGAATTCCAGGTTCCTATGTGGAAAACAAGGAGGACGACTAATATTTAAGAGAAAATTATCAAGAAATCAATGGACTGGGCTGTTTTCATTTGGGTGAGCCCCTGTTACTGCAAGTACTTGAGCATAAATCTTTTTTAAAAAAATATGTATGGAGAAATTTAGTTTAGATGAATTTTAAGGTTTGTTTATTTTAATCCTAAAATTTGCAACCATTGCGTGGATGTTAGTCCAATAATATTAAGAAAAGAAAAGAAAAAGAAATGTTTAGCCATCCCTTGACCTGTGGAAATGGGTACAGCTTATAATTTTTATTATATTTGATATCAAATTAGTTGCCACTTCTCTGCATTACACAATATTGGCACGTTATATAAAAGTTAGAGTTTTGAAAAGATGTGAAGTAAGGTGGTAACATTATCACAAAGCCTTAGTTTTGCACAAAATTCAAAATAATGTCAATCCCCTAAGTTAAAAAATAAATAAAATTTGTGGTTTCAAAGCTGATAAATCCTGTGAATTTTGAATTGTGCTTCTGTTACTTTCCTATGACTGTATTTCATTTGAGCTGGTAAACAGAAATACTGATCATTCTTTTCTTGAATTAATGATGAACTATGGTAGTTTTGAATTAAGAAAGGTATAGAGGAAAATATCCTCACTTAAAGTCAGGCTTTCTATATGGCGGCATTATAGAGCTTTACTGAAAATTACCTGCCCAGGCCCCACAGATGTGGATTTATGCAAATGCTATACATCCAATAGAATTAGTGAATCATCTTTTCCTCCAAATATTTTACATATATATTCACAAATGTATTATTTTTAGATGTTCTTATTTCTCTTCCTCTTTGACTCTCATTTTTCCAAAGTATAGATTTAAAGTAAGTTGTTAGCAAGTTTGTAGACAATTTTTAAACTGTAGTGATATGTGGGTAGAAAGGCAAGTACAAATCAGGAATTATTCCCTACATTTCTATTCCTCAAAGGAGGAGGAACTGCAAAAAGGGGGAAAGCCTGTCATCATCAAAACCCATGCGGGGGAAATAGTTTCCCAGTGTGGAGATAAAGTGCTGTGAGCTGTCTCTGCAGTTCGAGGTAGGAGTATTGAATCTATTCAAAAGCCCTTGAATTAGCAGGATATAAATGACAATCGGATTATCCGCCCAATGTGTGGGAGAAAGATGTGCGTGTACATACCAGTGGAACTTTTTCTTTGTTTTTCAAAACAATTCGACATTGTGTTTTACTTTTTTTTTTTTTCAAATATGGGGTGGGGGGCGGAGGTGGGGGGAGGAAAGAAAAGAAAAAGAAAAAGAAAGTAAAAGAAAGAAACAATGGCTCACATCCTGCATTGATCCAGAAAGGGAGACCCTCTCTCAGTGACTTGTGTGAAAACAGACCATCATGTATAATGTACGAGGCAGTTTCTTCCCCACATGTAAGAATAAGAATGGGAAGCACCATAATTCCTCCATGTGCATAACTTTATGGTGCTTCCATGCCTGTGGAGAGAATAGGAGATGAAGCCAAAATAAAGGATATTATTTAATTAGAATTTTGAAAGAAAGCTGTTTGCTTCTGATTAAATAGGAGAGAAATGAGTGATTCAGATCAAGAGCTCAACTCACTCTTTGGAACACAGTATGCTTGTTGTTTGTTTGTTTGTTTGTTTCATTTAACAGGAAAGATTTCGGCTCTAAGTTCCCAAATAATATTATTGAATCAAATCCAATGAGGTTTTTTAAAAAATAAAAAATAGATAATTAGGAATACCTTCTCTTCCAAAAACATAGGAGTTTTAAATCAATCAATCAACAGAGTCAAACAGGAATGTTACCTCTGATCCCCAATCCAAAAAAAAGTTAGAGATGGAATCCAGACAATTTGGAGGTCTGCAAACTTCTACTAATAGATTCACCCTTAATAAATGCTTAGTTCCTAGAATCTTCTGCCGAAGAGTTACGGGTAGATGAGATCTCTGGCAGGGGTTACTAATACCTGGAACTGGCAAAGAGCAAGTAGACTATATGTTTATTGGGTTTTAAGGGAATTGTATTGCCAAAGAAACTACAAGATTGGCCTGCAAAAGCCTGAGGTTATCTGAAACTTAAAGTAATCTCCAGGCTCCTAAACCTCCACTAACGAGTAACCAGCTTTGCCCGCTTTGCCCACTGCGGCCATCAAGAATAAAGGACAAGAAAACTCCCCAAGGACCAGGGAGGACAATCCACAGTGGAATTGCTCCAAGCATCGCAGTCTAACCCAGGGGTCCCTGCACAGACAGGGCAGAGAGTCTGCAATTCCTGTCGGTGGCGTTTGACAATTGCTATGGACCAGTGGCTGCTGTGTGTTCCTAATTTTTCACTTTTCTGAATGGCAGTTGTTATTGTGGTTTCCTAATCATCATAAAGCTTATGTTAGGTAGATAGATAGATAGATAGATAGATAGATAGATAGATAGATAGATAGATAGATAGAGACTTAGTTCTTTGTATATCTTTGAAAGTCAACCAAAATTAAATTATATTTTTATGGTACTACAAGGGGTAGTAAAACACTCATACTGAACTTGACCCATCTCCTCAATGCTTTTTGCTTCTCTTGAGTAATCACAATAATTATAAGCTCAGACATCTATTTACTGAGGCATTTGATAAGGAGAAGACAAAGCAAAGTGGAACACCACATTCTACACAGTAAGTTGTTATCAAGCTTGTAGACATATATACACAGTCTGAATTTCAAAACTGCAAGAAACTTAAAGAGAGTTCACTTTGCAGCCAGTTCAATTTATTGAAAACTGAGGCCGGGAGAGACCAAGTCGTCTGTGTAAACTGGTTTACTTTTTCATCTATTCAGACTGACCTGTTGGCAAAGCCACAAACAAGTCCCAGCTTAGAGGGCACAGCCCTCTTAGCATAATTAGGCTTGACCTTGTGATGCTCCCTAGATCCTCCCTAGATAGCTAATGGGCTGTGGGAGGTGCAGCAAGTGCTGCCACTCATCAGAACATTGTAACTATGGTGACCACTACCTTGTTTACCTCTGGCTATAAAATAAAGGCTCAGCTTGCCTCCGGACCTCTCTGTGGTCTCAGCCAGATACAGGAAGATCCACCTAGACCCAGCTTATTCTCTTTATCTATCATTTCTTCATCCTTTCACTGCCCTGACTCAGGCTTTCGAACCCTTGGCTGAGCTGGTTCAGCAAAACTATGCTGTCATTTTCTTATTAAATTGTAATGCTTTGGATTCAACATGTAACTTGACAGGTAACTTAAAAGGAACACTTGAAAGAACTTCTTTTCTCAACAAGGTCAAGATTGTTCCCAGTATTGTTATAATAGCTTTACTGTTTCTCTATATTTTATTTTGCTTTCTTAAAATACCTGACGGAGTTGTATTTTGCTGTTCTTGGATGAATTATAATGAGTACTAGTACTTAGTTCCATCATCAAGGGTACTGTTACTTAGTTGCACATTTAATCTAGGCTGGATATTTTGTGTTTCTCAAGTAGATGTTACACAGAACTGAAAATCATTCTTTGATGGAGTAAGAAGATAGAGCACATGTGGTTACTGAAATAGATATGGATGGAATAATTGAATATTTAGTAACGTCATATTGGCTAAATCTAACAGCTCAAATTTTTGCATTTTTTTCTCTCTTTCTAGACCATTTCCTGAACTCATCTTTTTTTCACCGTTTGTAATGGAATCTCAGTGACTCCATTCAGACATCCCCTAGTCTTTGTATATTACTGAAATGAATCAACCCAGTCCATGTTGATATCTCCATGTGTTTTCCAGTGACCAAGCCCACAGTTCTTTAATCTTCCTCTGTTTTTAATGTACAGCTATCAAATGTATATTTGGTATGTGCCCTGAGGCAAATGTATTTTAAAATGCAATAATCCCTTACCAAAAGAAAAGGATTTTGTTTAATGTATCCCTGCAAATAGTGCCAGCATTCCCTCTTTACCTCTTTTCAGCACAAACATGACGTCATTGTGAAGTACAGATGCGGAGTCCTGAAGTCCCTCTATCTTTGGTTGTTACAGAAAGGTCATCTATTAACTGAAGCCTCAGAATGGAATACATTTCTTCTATTAACCGTTTATTAAGTCGACAAGTTAAGTAATGACTACATTTTTTCTTTCTAATATACATCAGTTTTATGCATTTAGTAGTATTATTCCTGGAACAGATGTGTCTTTTCAAAGTCGTCTTTCTTTCCTATGAACATAGGATTTCTTCTTAATTGTATGCTTGTAAGCTGCCACTGCGTTAGTGTTTCTGAACATTGAGATTGCTCTGCACCAAGAGCCAAGTGACATGAAAACCACAGTATCATCCAGACTGGGAGCAGCCAGCTCCCGCATCAAGCTCCCAATTAGCTGGTATTCTTTGGCTAACTATATTCCGCACCCAATGCAGTCATCTCCAGTGCTTTGGTTTCAGAAGCCTTAGAAAGACTTGGGAGTTATTTGAATGGGGCAGCATGTGAACTACGACAAGATACACCAGAAGCACTTCACAGTCAATCAGCAAACTGTAGAATTTGACAGCGAAACACTGAAGGCAGTATCAAACTCCATCCACGTTCCTGGTTTGAATAACTAAGCAGATTATACTCAGCGCTTTCCTTTATCAATAAAAAAAACAGAGCATTCACAAAGAATCAATATCTAAAGAACATTAGGCAACTACTATTACTTTTATGATTTCCTCAATGCTAAGTGTTGACAAAGAAAACCTTGCTGCTATACTTTTGGAAAAGCACCAAGGGAAGCCTGACACTGTTGATAACACTTTTTTTTTTTTTTCACATAAAAAATATAATGAGCTTTTGGGTCACTTTCAATATATGGTTAGGTTCTTTTTCTGGAGTAAAGTTACTGTGGGGTCAAGTGACTGGAAAAGCAAGGAAAGGAAATAAAATGATTGCTCAGCAGGAGAAGTGTGGTGCTGCTGTCTCAGCCAGCCTCTCTGCCCACGGCAAGATCATGGAAATTCTGCGGGAGCCCAACTCGTTCTTCAGCAGTGGCCGCGAGCAGGCGTGACCTGGCACCCGCCGGTGTCTGTCTGACAGCTGCCTGCGCTTCAGCCAGCGCTCCGTAAGTGATACTACAGAGGGCTCGCCCTGCTATTTCCCACTGAGTCATGAGGTCAAGTAAAACCTCCACTGAGGTCTTTAATGTCTTTAAATAGTTTTGGCTCTGGCAGGTTAATGTGGGTGAAGATACTGGAGTGTGCCCGTGTGTGCCTGGCAGGGAGACACAGGTCTCCGGTTGCTGCTGGAGGGGGAATTTAAGAGGGGGCTTCAGCTGCCACCCAGTGACACTGGTAAGATCTGTTTGCCATGGTTTGACAGAGAGCTCATGCGCACATGTGCTAAGGACCTGTAGTATATGATAACAACGGGAATTGACTTTCGTCTTTTATGAGTGGGAAATTTGGAAGTCTGTTTGGAAAATCACTGTCCTATTAATAAATGGTATGGACTCTCTTTGAGCAGCTCTTAGAAGATGGCAGTTCCATACTGAACCTGCCTATTCTCAGACCCCATTCCCCTGCCCTTTGCTGCTCTTTCCCATAGGGAATAAAGGGAGGAGAGGGAGGAATTAGGGTGCAATGGCTGCAGGGGGTAACGGTTTGACTGATTTCTCCCAGTCCTGTTTTGTTTTGTTTTTTAATATATTTTATTGATTTTTTACAGAGAGAAATGGATAGAGAAAAGGATAGAGAGTTAGAAACATCAATGAGAGAGAAACATCGATCAGCTGCCTCCTGCACACACCCCTACTGGGGATGTGCCCGCAACCAAGGTACATGCTCTTGACTAGAATAGAACCTGGGACCCTGCAGTCTGCAGGCCGACGCTCTGTCCACTGAGCCAAACCGGTCAGAGCAGTCCTGGTTTTTTTGTTGTTGTTTTTTGTTGTTGTTGTTTGTGTTTGTTTTTTTAAGTTACTGTTCTTTGTATTGAGACCTTGGGGCTTGGTCTATTCTACACCATCCAGTGTGTTACCCATCACTTACACTTCTCTTGAGAGGGATCACGGCTTGTTCCACATCACAGGAACCCACTTGGGTTTCTGTCCCTTTCACCACATTGTGGGCTCCTTGGAAGAAGAAGCAGGGCTTTACTCTTCTCAGGTTCCCGACCCAGGGGAGTGAAGAGATGGTGCTAATAAATATAAGTTTAACTGAATTAAGCCAAGGGTATTAAGAAGTTAGACAAGTCTTGGCAACAAACCCAAATTCTGTCTCAAAATTGTTAGCCATATTCTACAGTCTAAAGCACCAAGATACTTGAACAGTGGGCTCTACATTGATCTGTAGGTGCTGTACTTGCTTTACTGCCACCTCTTCATCCTAATTCTTTAACTCTCAATACACAGTAAATGTTTTAGGGGCTCTCGACTACTGTGACAACAATAAGACCCAGTGATCCTTGTGGCAGGAACTCTGAAATTGCTCGTCCTGCTCTCACATTTAACTAACAGCTGTGTGTTTTTATAATTAAAAACAAAACAAATCTAATATTTTACAGCCTTTTGTCCAAAGAGCTTTAAAAAATGTCACTAAAGTCACTTTTAAATGTTCATAAGTGAAGGCCAAGTGGCAAATATCGCCCTCCCCTGAATGTTAGAAGGGCAATTACATTTTTGTGTGTGACTTGTCTATGCCTTACCTCCTTTTTCCTGCCTTTAGGCCATTTTTTCCCCATTTTTTCCCATTATTATCTCACCTCTGAGAGGGAAGATCCAGTAAGGGAAGAGAAGGAAAGTTAGAAAGGATGACAAGCATTGGCTGGCATCTTTAGGAAAGCTCGGGGTCATGACTATGGTCAAGAGGATTGGGAAAGAAGGTTGAAACTGCACATTAAAATCTGGTTGTTTTTATTATCGAAAAGCCATGATGAGTCAGTCACTCAGCACCACACATAAACATAAACAGCTTGATTGTTACTCTACAGTCATTTTAGAGACAAGCTCCCTCCGATTGTTCCCCCCTGAACTCGAGGGGAAAGCTCTGCCTAACTTGGTCAACCCAGAAGAGCAGGGCTCCAACCTGCCCTTTGGTCCCAAGTAAGGCTTGGTCCAAGCTGGCCCAGGAGCGTGTCTTGCTGTTGCTACCTGGCCTCAGGTTGCCAATTCAAGGGTTGACACCAGATGTTGCCAAATGCCTCATACCATACTTGGCACATACTTAGTAAATATTTAACTTTTGGATTCCATTGAATCAGACCTGCTGACTGTTATTCCAAGAGTTGAATCCCATTGCTCCTCAGGAAAATTAGAGCAATTATTTCTCTTTGGAGAAAACCAAAGTCCTGTTTCAATTTACGTTTAGAATGAGATGACCATATTTGGGGGTTATTAGGAACATACAGAGTTCAAAGCAACCCCCTGCCTAGAATGCCATTCAGCTAAAATTGAGCAAATATTAACACACACCTTGACCAAACTCAACAGTAAGAGGAGAAAGCTCAGACTAGAGAAGTACCCCGGGGGGCAGAGTCCCGGTGAGCTGGCTGCCGTTCCCGCCTCCGCGGCCACTCAGCTGTGCTTTTTGTCCTTCAGGTAGCTGACCAGCATCTCCAGGCCCCCCTCCACCAGCTCGGGCAGAGGCTTGGACAGCGGGTTATGGGAAATGTGGAGCCCCTTGTCCATGGGGTTCCAAGCGATCCTCGCCAGCCTACACAGCAGGTAGAGTTCCTCCGGGAGGGTCTGGATGTCGTTGTTGTTCAAGTTCAGCACCTCCAGGCTGACGAGCAGGCAGAGCGAGCGCGGGAAGGAGTGGATGCTGTTGTTCTCCGCGATGAAGATCTGAAGGCGGCCCAGGCACTGGATGCTCTCCGCGATGTTCTCCAGGCGATTGGAGCCCACGTGCAAGAAATCCAGCTCCTTCAGCGCAAACACGCAGACGGGGATGTGAGCAAAGCAGTTGTTGCTGAGGTTCAGCTTCCGCAGCCGGGAGAGGTCGGCGAAGCCGGCGGGCAGCTGGGAGAGGCGGTTGTGGGACAAGCTCAGGACCTCCAGGCTCCTGCAGGCGCTCAGCTCGGCCGGCAGCTCGCCCAGGCGGTTCATGCTGAGGAACAGCACCTTCAGGCCCTGCAGGAGGCTGACCTCTGCGGGCAGGCTCTTCAGGTGGTTCCCGCACAGGTTCAGCACCACCAGCCTGCTCAGCCGGCCCACGTCGGGGGGCAGCACCCGCAGCTGGTTGTGAGACAGATTGAGCTTCTGGACCTCGGGCAAGCCCCACAGGAAGTCGGGGATGTCCGTCATCCCCTTGGTGACCAGGCTGAAGCTGATGTGGCTCATGCCCCGCTTCAGCAGGGACCGGGGGTCTCTTCCTGCGAGCAGGGCATCATCCCACGCGGACAGCTTCTGCCTCCTCCGCAGGCACCCCGTCCTCCTGGGGCCCTTGTCCTTGGAACCGGCCCTCGACTGCCTGGCCCCCATTTGTTTTCCTCTCCCCCCTCTCCCCCTGCTGCTCCAAGGTTGGGATGAGTCCTACCCCAGCTGCTGAAAGCCTGGCTGGCACGGGCAGGGAGCGCAGGCGGAGGTGAGGACAGGCCGGAGGGCGGTCAAGAGCGGAGGAAGCTCCCGGAGGGCCTGGGTCAGATGTCCGAGCCGCCCCACCGTGGCCGCGGGACAGGCGGCGAGGTTAGATGGTGTCTCTCTGAGCCGCGGGCTGTAATGATATACCCGTCCCTGTGGCTGCTGCGGAACTGAACCCTTCACTCCCTCTGTTTGTTGCAAGGCAGCTGTCACTGTCATTCTGCCCGGGGTTAACCAGGCTGGTGTGTGCAAACGGGTCACAGGGAGGCTTTATGTAACCCTCCCCTCTCCGCGTAGCTTGGGTACCACAGCTGAGCGGGGCCATTAACAAGCCCACCTCCAAAAAGAAGCAAAGAGGGAAAATAAAGCAGGCCACGCAAGCCCAGGCTCCATGGTGGCCGGACTCACCAAGGCTCCAGAGCGACACTGGACTAAATCCTGGTGACAGAGTCTGTTTCCAAAGCTCAGGATTCTCAGATGATAGACTCCTCATTTCAGCTTTGGTGAGTTGTGAAGTTGTGGAAAAGTGACAAAATGGCCCAGACACCTGGGATCCTCCAGGCCAGAGGTCTTACAGGGTGCTTGTCAGTGAGGAGAGAAGGAAGGGGGTCCAGACCCCCCACTCCCTTCTCAACTAGAGACCTCTGGGGACCTCTTTTTTACAGGGGCTTCTGAGTTTTGTGGGGTGCTCTTTAAATGTCTGAACAGCTCTTAAGTGGCTGCCTTGGTAAGGTAAGCATGGGGTACTCACTGTTTTGGAAAAATACAAAAACAAAACAGTAGAGAGAGACCTCCCTGGGTATATACCTCTTTCTCTTTCCCTCCCCTTCTCTCCCTCTCCACCTACCCCCCTTCTTGAATTTAAAAAATAACAAGTTAATTTATACCCTAAGTAAAGGGGGTTAATAGTTGGTTAATAAATGCTGAATTGTGTCTCCTCCAAATTTCAAATGTTGAAGTCCTAGCCCCAGGACCTCAGAATTTAGAGCCTGGGCCCCGCGAGAACACAGGGAGAAGCCTGCCACCTGCAAGCCAAGGAGAGAAGTCTCAGAAGCACCCTGCCCTGCGGACACTTGGCCTTGGGCACGTACCCTGCAGACTTCTGTTCTTTAAGCCACCCTGTCTGCGGTGCTCTGTCCTAGCAGCGGATGCAGCTGGGGAGGAGGCAGATATGAGGCCTAGGTAAAATCAATCAATCAATAAATACATAAATAATAAAAATAGGCCGTGATTAAAGGGAGAAGTGATATCCTGGTCGATGACCCAGATTCTGAGAAAAGGGTTTACAGTCTGTAGCGAGGGCTGGATTGGTGGGAAAGCATGTGGCTTTTGCAGGCAGCAGCCCATGTGCACAGCCCCCAGCACAGCAGGTGTGTATTCTGGACAGCGATGCTGGTCCTATGACCTTGGTCTCAGAGTCCAATCACCAGGCCAGAAGCCGGAGCTGGGCTCTGACTGGGTGCTGCCTGGGGCATCAGTAGGCTCATCCGTTGAGTGGCCAGTGTCTGGGCAGGAGCAGCAACAGGAGGTATAAAGCAATGCAAGGCCATTTCTTTATAATCCACCTCAAATTCCCTTGGCATTTGAAAGAGATCTGGCCTTCCCACCGAGTAAACCCCTAGACAAAGGTGAAGAGTGGATTTTTTTAAGTGGAATACTTTAATGTTCTATTAATTGGGGAGGGAGATAAGGAGCCAAATTTGTGCCCTAAGTTTTTGGAGCAAACCATGCCTTATAGATGCATATGATGGTAGGGTTCTGCTGTTTTATAAAAAGTTAACAAGGCTTCTTTTTCCCCTCTTTCCTCTCATGAGCAGGAGAAATTATGCTAGAATTCTTGAAATGTGGGAAATAACAGGAGCTGGGATGGTTTGAACAAGAATCAACAGCTTTCTTCTTTGTGTCAATTTCTTTTTCTCTTAACACCTCTCTCCACAATAATAACTGTTTGAGCATTTACCAATAGTCAACATTTATTGAATGTTTACTATGTGAAAGACATTGCATATGCACTTTCCATGCAGGATAGAAGTATTAAAATTATCTTTATTTTACAGATAAGGACACAAAGATAGGATGAGGTTAAGTAACTTATACAAGATTAATTCACTTGCCCAAGTTCAAGTACAGAACTAGTCAAAATCAGACACAGAATTCAAACCCAGTTAGTCCAGTTCTACCACCTGCTGGAGTTATAAGAAGACTCTGGGGTTATCCCTGTAGAAAGATGGATTAACTATGGCTAGATTGTGTGTGTTCTTTTCAAGTTGCTGAAAGCTAGGTCTGGAGAGAACATAGTTAAAGAAATGACTACATTAACTACATACATAGAAATCACTACATAATTAGGCACTAATCCTGCTTTCTGTACCCCATCACAACAGGGAAAGCAAAAATTAAAATATCATTCCAGAAGACTTTGACGTAATTGATTTAATCCCCTCCAAAAATAGTTCAGTTCTTCTCTAGCGAGTGTTCTCATATATCAAAAGGACGAGCTGTGTGAATAGCTGACTTTATTTCCTCTAATTTTTTAAAATGTAGACACTGCCTGCTTAGTTAACCATGGGTTTGCAGTCAGAGCCTGGGTCAGCTAGAACATGGTCATGGTCTCAGGCTCTATCCTCATCTATGAGACAGGCCTTTCAGGTGGATGATCTCCCAGGGCCACTTCTTTCTCTGCGAGTTGAATTCTCACTACACCTGAGACCACTGTAGGGAAGTGTAAGTCGCATCACTTCTTTTCTGGTGAGAGCATGCAAATTCAAGGCAGCTTCTGTTTTGCTTACTTTGATATTGGTCCTTTGGGAATAAACAGTAACAGTACTGTCTTCTTCCCTCTCTCCTTTCTTCCCTCCCTGCTTTTCTTCCTCCCTTCCTTTTTAAATAAACTTTTTATTTTTAAAAAAAAGAGTAACAGGTAATGCTGTTTGTTGGCTTTATGATTCGTTATGGAGACCACACATCTGACTTTTTCCAAAAGAGACTTTTCAAGACTCTGAGAGGCTTACAGTTTGGAGTATGTCTCAGGAGGAGACATTGTTGGACACAGTTTTGAAATTCCAGGGCAGGGCAAGTAATGTGGCTATCTTTAAAACCTAAAAAAAAATTATATAATTGAAATGCGTTTAGCATGCTCAATGTATTTACTACATTTTTGTGTATTCCAACTGATAATTATTCCAACATATAAAAATCAACATTTATTATTTTTTAATCCTAATTCAAATAAAACTGAAATGATGAGAGCATAAAATAGTAGGTTATAAAAACATCCAAAGCTACTCCTGAATTCACATTAACGGAATATCTATTAAAACAATTTCTTTTCTTCTCACGATGGTTTTTCAGCTTAACAGACATGTCATGTTGTTAATTTGGAAAAAAAATGTGTATGTTTAAATAATTTATTAAAATAACATTTTTACTGATTTAAAAAATGTTACCAGAAAAGTATGAAGAGATAATCCAGTTAACATTTTGCACATGTAAATCTATATGTTTTCCCTAAGCATATCTTCTTCAATGTATTTTCTTTCATACACACACACACACACACACACAAATTTTTTTTTCATCGTTGACCCAGCACAGCCTGATGCTGGGTTTCACAGATATATGGAGAGAGGCTCCACTAAACCACCATGTCTTCAGGACAGCCCATTGTTAAGCATTTGTAAAATGCATGCAATGACGAAACCCAAAGTCTATAACAAAATCTCCTACACCATGGTTACTGATGTCATATGAGCCACAGTACAGTGATGGTACATGGTGATACCTCAGTAAATGATAGCTTTCACATAAATGTAAGTATTATACACAAATACCCAACACATCCACATGCCCCTGGATGCATTTACTGAATATTCTCCATTCCTTTGATTTTATTTTGTCCTTTTTCATGAACTTTCTACTCTCTTCATCAATCAATGTTGTATCTGTGAAGCATCTCTTATCTTTCACTCACCTTACATTTACAGAGTATTTAGTGTCAAGAGCTGTTTTAGACACTGTTATGTGATCTCTCTGATTTTCATAAGACTCGTGAAGTCAATATTGTTAACCTCATTTAAATCTGGTGAAGCCAGCCTTCAGTGGGGTTAATTGATGCTCCAATTACAAACCTCGTTAGTATCAGCATTTTTATCAACACCTAGTCTTCTGCTCTAACTCCTGTTCTCCTTCTACCATGCAAATACCTGGCTTTCCTCTGCACAGATTATTTTTCTTAGCAAAGTGTCTTATTACTCTGATTAGAAAATGCCCCAGCCTTACAGCTCACAGCAACTGTATTGAAAGGTAGCAACCGCCTGGCGGTCAATGTCATAAGCTCCAGTTGCTGTGGCTGACCATCTTGGGTTGTAATATGAGTTTATTACGGAAAGCTGTGTGATCTTGAGTAGGTTACTTAGCTTGTCTGGATTTCCATTGCCAGTGTTTTTACCTGAACTCCAAGAAGAGCTGAGATGGGTGTCTGGACTGGTTCAGGAGCAGGAGACAGAATGTGCAGACAGAACCCTGGGTTGTTCTTGAGTGAAGGTCTGTCTGTGAGCCACTGCTCTGGCACTCAGCAGTCACATAAAGCCACACATTCTGGTCTCGGCCTCAGAGAGGAGACAGACCAGGGTATGAAGAATAAGAAATAGAGCGGAGGGTCACTGCAGCCCAGTGTGAACAGATGGAGAAGAGTCTTCTTTGTGTCCTCGGTCCGTGCACTTTGTGGGTTCTCACTAACTACAGACTGACAAGTGTTCGTCTCCACACCTCAACAATTTCTTGGGTTTACCCTCCACAGGAGGGGCATGGCTGGGTATCATGCCTACCTTTATGGGGAATATAGAACCTTTTTTCTTTTCTTTTTTTAGCGAAGCTTATATTAAGGAAAAATTACTATTTGATTGAGTTGGCAGTTCAAAAGCAGTCCCAAGTCTAAGAATTAGATCAGATTTGGAGTCTTCAGAGGTTGCCATGTCCCCATAAAGGCTGGTAGCACCCTCTAATGAAATATTTATTAGAACTGTGGTTTTACAAATGACAGATCAATTTTTTAAAATATATTTTATTGATTTTTTACAGAGAGAAAGGGAGAGGGATAGAGAGTTAGAAACATCGACGAGAGAGAAACATCGATCAGCTGCCTCCTGCACATTCCTCACTGGGTATGTGCCCACAACCAAGGTACATGCCCTTGACCGGAATCGAACCTGGGACCCTTCAGTCCACAGGCCGACGCTCTGTCCACTGAGCCAAACCGGTCAGGGCAATGACAGATCCATTTAAAGTAACATTTCTTCTGAAAGCTAGAGGCGTATTGCTGAGCTTCACACCCATCACAAGCCGACATTTCCTTGAACCTCCTAGCATCAGCCTTTCCGCTGTGCAGTGAATGTGTGACACAAACGGAGCAGAATGTCTGCTCCTGCAAGGGCACACATTACTCTAAGAGGCCAGCACGGCAGCCCAGGTGCCAACATAAATAAAGCATGGGCAAATTCAGGAAAACAGAACACGTAATGGCACTGAGATGACGCCGAGAGTCAGGTTTTGTAAGATCATCCCTAAATGGACGCAGCTAATGGTTTTATTGTTTCTTCTCAAATCAGGGCTGAATGGTTGAGTAGCCACGGGCAGCCTCAGGGGACCTGTGGCCAAGAGGAAAGGACCACAGATACACGGAACTTCCTAGTAGCAAACATAGGTGTCTAGCTGGTGGGAAAATACTTTTTTAAGAAACTTGGGACGTAAGTGGAGGGAGAAACAAAGTGCAAAAGAAATGAGGTGACCTCTTACAGAGAAATCCTGAAATCCCATAAAGGCTGCTTGTTTGTTTGTTTGTTTGTTTGTTTTGTTTTGTAACGCGCCATACAAGTAGAAAGAAGCCAGTAAAAATGTACTGAACCACCTTTTCTTTCACTTTATTCATTACCTGTTCCTTTGTTCCTCTAAACCCTGGATGCCCTTTAGCATGGCTTTGATTTAATGAGATCCCAACATGTGATAAGAAGCGGAAAGGCAAGCAGAAGAGACAGAATCATGGATATCAAAATTGGTATAAGTAGTGAATTCGACACTTTCGCTTGTAGTCAAGATGGGATGTCTGAAAAACAGGGGAAAATGCATGAAATGATGAGTTCAGACATTTGACATCAGTGCAATGGATTCCAAGGATAAGAGGAGCAACAAGGTTGCCCGGCCACTGCCTGCTCTCTGTCTGGAGGGAAGCACCGCGAGGAAAGCTGGGCCGTCCGCTGGAGTTCAGGAGATCAGCAACCCTGACAGCAAATGGGAAATCATTTGAGGTTCAAGCTTAATGCAAGGGGGTCTCCTATTGGAGTCTTCTTCAGGGACCAGCCATACCAATCAAAGACCAAGGCACCAGGTTTGGCAAATGTACTCAGGGTTAAAACCTGCCTCCTGCATACTTTCTATTTCAGGGTCTACTGTCACTTAACTTTCGGCACCTGCATGTATGCATTCATTTCTTGTTTTATCAGTATGTTAGACTAGGAATTATTTTGCAGCCTAACATGTTTAGTTCATATAAGCAGAATTGGTCAGGATATCCATACCCAAACTGTTGGAATCACCAGCGCTCTTGTCTTTTTATCTTAATCTTAACAATTGTCATAGTATGGCAATATAGTTTAATTTCTCGTGATTGAAAAGATGCAACTTTTGGGAAACATGTTTCCTTTTCTTGTCCTCAGAGCTAAGTTTTTGAGAGAAGACATATAGATAGAGAAGAAATAAAAGACAGAATGAAAGAACCAAGGTCATCAAGGAGGCACAGAGGGTTTTAAAAGCAGGCCAGTGAGTGATAAGCTGCATTAACTCCTGCGCCAGAAACAGTGCGCTCCTCTCATGCCTTGCGTTTCTGTGGTCAGGATTGGTGCGTTTGGACAGGCTTGGGGCAGGAGGGATAGGCCCAGGTAACC
This sequence comes from Murina feae, assembly GCA_004026665.1. Taxonomy (NCBI): domain Eukaryota; kingdom Metazoa; phylum Chordata; class Mammalia; order Chiroptera; family Vespertilionidae; genus Murina; species Murina feae. The sequence goes on from PVJC01029405.1 coordinate 21,425, forward strand.
ACTGTTGGGCATAACCAGGAATCCAGAGTTAGATCCCATTCTAGAAATCACACACATTAAAATGTTGTGTGTGGGTTTTTTTTTAATCCATCAGGTTCTGTTCATTAAAACTAATTTATTTGAAACTCATTTTCTGGGTGTTTATATCAGACTAGGGGCCCGGTGCACAAAAATTTGTGCACTCGGCGAGGGGAGGAAGGGGTCCCTCATCCTGGCCTGTGCCCTCTCACAGTCTGGGACCCCTGGGGGGGATGTCCACCTGCTGCCATGCATGGCCAGCCTGGGTGAGGGGCTGAGGGCTGTTTTCAGGCTGGCCACAGGCCCCTCAGGGTTTGTGCACTGGGGGGTGGGATGGCTGGTGAGTGCAGGCGTGGACGTTTCCAGCCGGGTGGCCTACCATTGCACATACCTGGTGGGCCTCCACCGCTGAGGGGACACACCTGGTGCAGAGCTGGGTGGCAGGCCAGGG